>PVIJ01020192.1:0-21537 GCA_004024925.1 Scalopus aquaticus | reverse complement strand
GGACACGCCCGACACACGGGACACGCCGGACACACGGGACATGCCCGACACGCAGGACACGCGGGACACGCCCGACACACGGGACACGCTGGACACACGGGACACGCCCGACACGTGGGACACGCGGGACACGCGGGACGCGCGGGCGGCTCTCAGAGAGACCACAGTTCGGCCGCCAGGCACAGAGTGATCAGATCTCCCAGCATCTCCCTCTCAGGCAGAGGCAGGAGGCTTTTCCGGCATATTTCTCACAAAAACGTGCACATAAGCCGCAAAACAGCATTTATCACTCACAATAGTTGAAAATAGAAGCGACTCGAACGCCGTGAGCTGAGGGTCAGACACAGAAAGCAAAGGGAGCGTGTCTGGCCACACGGGCACGTGCCGCTGCTGCGCCGCGAGGCCCACAGAGCCCGAACGCATTTGTACCGATCCTCAAAACAGGCAGCCCCACCGAGAATAAACCGGATCAGTCGCAGCGTGGGACAGAGGGGAGAAAGGCACAGAGCGGCTACGCATGGGCATGAGCTCTCAAGCGCCGAAGATGCTCGCATATGGGCTGTGCCGTGGACGGGCCTGCTGAGGAGACCGGGCACCACTGGACCGTGTCCCTCCAAAGGGCCAACTTACGGAGTGCACATTCCAGCTCAGATGAGAAATCTTTAAGTGCCACATTTTTGACACTACACAAGCCACAGAAGAGAGAGTGCCCCAAAGTTAGATCCTACGAGCCCGCCTCCTTCTCGATGTGAAGAAAACAAGCAGCAGCCACAAACCTCCAGGGCAAACCCCACAGAGTCGCCATGAGGCGGGAAAGGGGCCCGGCAGGAGCACGTCGCCCACGTGGCGGCAGACACGCAGACCAGTGGGAGGACGGGAAGAGGCCACGGCCCCCGCTGCAGCGCCCATTTTCCAGCGAGCTCAGAGGCGGGCGGCGCAGAGCGTCAGTCAGAATCAGAAAAAATTAGCAATGAGGGTGTAGACCTTGAGGATGAGCGAGAAATAAAACAAAGGGGAAATCATAAAAAGTGTAAATCAAAGCAGGAGGAACACAGCAGCTCCTAACAAACAGTAGTTGACATAACTAGAAGGTAAAGAAGATAGCACTGAGAATAAAAGAAAATGAAAAACAGAAATTTGGCGAGTTGATGCTGCAGTCAAGGCAAAGAAGATCCAGCACACGGACAAGAGCGGAGAACAAAACTGAAAACCAGAAATGGGCCCTCACCGGGGTGGGGTCAGTCTCAGCCTATGAAGCTATCGGCAGCCACTGCGGCGCAAGTTCGATCCCCGGGAGCTTCCCACAGGGCGCAGCAGACCCCTCCTGTCTCCCGCTGCCCCCTCAGCAGTGGACTTCAGTGGATCCGCCTGTTCTGCTCCCCACTCTGTCTCTGGAGAGTCCTCTCACCCCCCAGACCTCTGGCCTGCCCCCAGCTCTTCTCTGCATCAATAAATAAATCTTTAAAAAAGCCAGAGAAGCATCGCAAGTGCTGCAAACAGGCATCAGGAGACGGCCTTCCTGACGCCGCCTCGGACATACCTGCACATGGAAAGCAACCACCTGCAGCAAACACGCAACAGGCACACAATCACGTGCCACAACACGCGCAGCACAGCACGTAACACACAGTGCCTCGGGCGATCCCTTGTGATGGCCAGAGCCAGTGGACAAGTCCAGTGACAGGTGCAGCCACACACGCGCCCCGAGGACACTGACCCAGAAGGACCAAGACAGCCTCACACAGTGACCGCAATCGTGGGACTGGAGCTTCTCCCGGCACCCGGCAGGAAGCAGCCGGCCCGGACTGCGTGCTCCCGGCCAGGGGCGAGACGCCGCGTTGCCCGCTCACCCCCACTCACCTGCTGGGAACGAGAGCTGCTGACGGCTTCCGGGGAGTGGCCGTTCATCTGGGAACCGCCGGCGCCCTGCTCAGGCCGCCCGTGCCGGCTCCGTGCCCGCCAAGGCGGCCTCAGCCTCACAAACCCCACCACGTCGTCTGCTCTGCAGAAAGGGGCGCGACTCGGGTGGGGCCCAGGCTCGTCCAGAAAGGGACACGGCGTCCATCGGGCCTGTCTGTCCTCAGGACAGAGAAGTAGCTGCACGGCCCAACCCCTGCCTTGCAGCGCTGTCGAGGTTGGGAGGCCCACGCGGCCCCCGAATCTCTCGGGCTCGCAGCTGCGCGACGGCAGGGGCCGGGCCGGGCCAAGGGGCCACTCCCCTCAGATCTCAGAGAGCCGCAGGAGACGAGCTCGTGCGGCCGCCGGTGCCTGCAGCGAGTGGAGCGGGGGCCTGTACCGCAGGGAGGCCCAGCAGGCTGTGGAGAGCTGAGTCCTCGGCCTCTCTGCAGCGGGGGCGGGGCCGCCCGGCCGTGGCACCCACGGGTGATTCACCTCCTTGGTGACCAGCCCGAGTTGCTTCCTTCCCTTTGTCTCCAGAGGCTGAGACATTAAAACTCCTTAATGGGCCTCCCCGGTGGCGCAGCGGTTGGGCACTGCGCTGTGGAGATGTCGGCAGCGGCGACGCGGGTTCAACACTCAGCCGGGGAGCTTCCCACAGGGCGCAGCAGACCCCTCCTGTCTCCCCGCTGCCCCCTCAGCAGTGTTTCCACCGATCTGCCTGTTCTGCTCCCTGCTCTGTCCCTGGTGAGCCCTCTTGCCGCCCCACGCCTCTGGCCTGCGCCCAGCTGTGTGCATAAATAAAATCTAAAAAAGTAATAAAAAAAAATGCATCACCCAGGGATCCCCGGGGCCGCAGGGGTCAGTCTCAGCCTGTGGAGCTGTCGCAGCCACTGCAGCACGAGTTCGATCCCCGGCCAGGGAGCTTCCCACAGGGCGCAGCAGACCCCTCCTGTCTCCCGCTGCCCCCTCAGCAGTGGGTTTCAGTGGATCTGCCTGTTCTGCTCCCCACTCTGTCTCTGGTGGACCCTCTCGCTGCCCCACAACTCTGGCCTGCAGCTTGTGTGCAAAATAAAATAAAATCTAAAAAAATAAATAAACTCTATAACAGTGATCACTCAGGGCGCCGACGGGGGGGTGGCGGCCCCAGCCTGTCCCTGGGCAGCCCCGTGGCCGCCCACCCCGCTCAGCACGGAGCCGCCAGAAGGGGCCTCCCCACTGCCCAGCACCGAGCAGGACGCGGCCAGCCGGGGGCAGGAGTGGGCCGAGAGCATCGCGGCCACGGCTGGACACAGGTGTGCGGAGAGCCGGCGGCTGACCCAGGCGAGGACCCCACGGGACAGCCCAGCGGCCCCAGGACGCCCTCGCGCTGGTCAGCGTGTCCACGCTGCTGTGAGGTCCCCGACGGCCGCGCCAGCCCCGCAGGGCATGAGCGCAAGTGTGCCGGCCGCCGCCACGCCCGCTCGCCCGCCTGGCCCCGAGGCCGCGCCGGAGCCACCTACCTGAGTGGGCCAGCTGCTGCAGGCCGGCCAGGCGCTGCCGAGCCCCCGGCGAGCCCTCGCGGCGGTAGGTGTCCCGCGCCGGCCGCTGCTGGCACCGTCCAAACAGCCCGTCTGTGGAGAAGCGGCAGAGAGGGGACAGAGGTGACGCTTCGGTTCCAGACCCGGCGGGCGGGGAGGGCGCAGGAGCGGCAGACGCCAGCCCGTGCAGGAGGCCAGGCCGCGTGGACCGCGGGTGGACAGGGCAGCCCGGCCCAGCCTGCCGACTGCTCCCCGCCCCACGAGGCCCAGTGTCCTCCGGCTCCACGTTTCTGACCACAGCAGCACGGCTGAGGACACGCAGGGCCGGCTCCAGCGGGAGGAGGGCCCAGGAGCCCGGCGGGCAGGGGCTGGAGCCTGAGCAGGCCGGTCAGCCGGCCACACCGCCGCTGAGACCCGGAGCGTCCTTCCTGCCCCTGAGACCAGCTGCTTGGAGCCTCAGACTGGAAACCGCTGCCTCATCCACGCAGCCGCGGGGCAGGGGGCTGGGCCGGCCGCAGGCTCAGGCCAGCCCCGGCAGGGCCAGCGTCCACAGCCCGTCCCCCAGGGGCCGCACAGGGGGCAGCTGTGGGGCGGCCGGGGCTGCTGGTGGGCAGGGTGTGAGCCCAGCGCCCAGGGGGCAGGGGCAGGGCTCAGGCGCAGCCCAGACCGGGCAGACAGTGGCCGGGGAGCTTGCCGCAGGGGTCTCCCAGGCTGGGCAGCCCCAACGATCGCGGCCCCAGGGCAGGCCCTTCGAGATGTTTGGGACTGGCCTGGAAGAGGCCCGTGCCCCGTGGGGGGACGGGGAGGTCAGAGGGAGACAAAGGGACAGGCCCGGAGACTCCGAGTCCCCTTTCAGGTCCCAAGCAGGGTCTCTGGGAAGTGGGCATCTCAGCACGTGGGGCAGCGACCCCAGACCAAGACCACGACCAGGGAGGGCCTGGCAGCCGCACCCGTAGGCTGCTCAGAGAGGCCCGGGAAGGCCCCTCCGGGCTCTGCCAGCACAGGGCAGGGGGCACGGGGCAGGGGGCACAGGGCACAGCCGCCGCCACCTGTTCGGGGCGCCCCACGCCGCCGCGCCCTCTGCAGCTCTGGTCCATGCCGCGCGCCTTACGGCCCCCAGACCCGTCCAGAAACGCCCTGCAGGACGCTCGGCGCCTCGCACGGGCTTAGGCCATGGGCGGGTCTTGGCGGACGGCCCGGGAAGCTGACATCGAGCGGGACCCTGTTCCTGCTCCCGACCACCGCCGGGCAGTCGGGAAAAGCGGACACTGCCGCACGTCTTGAATAAACTTTATCTTCAGAGCGTTTGCGCAAACCTGAGCCGAGGGTGGCGCGCACGCCCGCACGCGCGCGCACACACGGCCCGGCGCACGCGGCCCCCCACCGGCCAGGAGCCAACTGGACACGGCTCTGCTCCGGCTCCCAGAGGACAGGCCCCTGCCCTGGGGAAGGGCCTCGCGCTCGGACACACGGACACCGCCCAAGACACCCCCGCGGCGGTGGCAGAACAGGACGTCGGGGGAGAGCCCTGCAGTTGCTGCTGTGCTCGCGAATACACCCCGCTCGTCCTGAGGGACCCCCGAAGACAAAGGCCCCGAGCCGCACCTGCCGAGAAGCAGCGAGCAGCGCTGCAGCCGCGCCTGGCCAGACGGCCGGGGGCGAGCCCCGCCCCCCCCGCACCGCCCCCCCAGCCGCGCCCCTCCCCCGCAGGCCGCCCCCTCCAACCCCCCACACGCCTGTCGCGCCCACGGCACAGTCCCCCAGCGGGAGGGGTGGGGCCCCCCTGTACCCGGGACGGTGCTCCTCTCCCCTCCTCGCCCAGCGTCTGTGTGTCTCACAGTCCTCTGACCCCTTTGGGGAGAGAACCTACGACGTGGGGTGACAGCGCCCCGTGGCCCCGCGCGGGTTCACGTGAGCCGGTGGGCGGACGCGGCTGCGGCCCCGGGCCGAGAGGCGCGGAGGGCAGGCCTGGTGCGGTCGTCGCAGGCGAGGGCGCGTCCCGCGGCCAGGACAGGGGATGCCCGCCGGAGAGAAGCCCCGCCACCGTCGCGGGGACCCAGGCTGCCGCCCGCATCCAGGCTCCAGAACTCTGTAGACAGTGACGCGCCGCGCCGTCCACCTCTGCAGCGGCTGCGGGATAGCAGGGCGGCAGGGCCGGGAGCGTCCTTGGGAAACGCAGACCCCCAGCATTCCAGGAACCTGCAGCCCCGCATCTCACAGGCCGCAGGTGGCCCCGGGGCTGGGGCAGCACGGGGGAGCCGGCCTGGAGCCAGCGCGGCCCAACGCAGGCCTTCCCCAGCAACCCCTCCCTGCATTCCCACTGGGCGCAGCTGGCCAGGAAGAAGCAGCAGCAGTGACCCCTGGTGGCCGCCTCCCTGCAGTGCTGCGTCCGCCGCAGTCAGACCCCTCCAAGCCCAGACACCCCTCCAGACCCGCCTGAGGGTTGCCCGCGAGCCCCTGCCGGCCAGTAAAGAAATGCAGCGCCGCTCCGGGAGGGGCAGAAAGGCCCGCACACGTGCGTGCCCCCGCACTTCACGCCTGCCCCCAGGGCACACGTCCTTGCACGTGCACTGCACACGCGCCCGCCAGCGTGCACACCTCGCCCCCCCCCACTGCAAGCGCGGCCCCGAGTGTGCACGCCCGCGACCCCGTACCGCACAGGCGCCCCGAACGTGTCGGCTGGTGCCCACCCGGGCGCTGACCCACAACCCCGAGCCTGCCAGACCCACAGACAGCGCCCTGCCCCCCCCCCCAGCCCCTCCCGGTGCGGCGGACACCCTCAAGCGCCACGGGGGCTTCGGTCGGGGAGGGGCAACGGGAGGGCGAGCTGTGTCCGGTAGGAGGGGCGGGGGTTCCGCAGCCTCACGTCTCTTCCTCCCTGGGGCTGCCGCCGGCACCTCGGAGCGTCCACACTGTGTCTCCCGCGCCTGCTGGCCACAAAGCGGGCGTGGGGCTGGACTGGGGCCGGGCTGGACGGAGGGCCCGGGGCGGCGCGGCCTGCAAGAGGGAGGCCGGCCGAGGGCGCCACCACTGGCCTCCAAGGCACAGCCGTGCTCCGAGGGCCCCTCTGGCCGCAGCCCCCCCACGGCCTCCGCGGGGATACCGGCGCGTCTGCGGGGCAGGGCGGGCGGTGCTGTTCAGGCCTCTCCTTCCACAGAGCAGAAAACGCCTCTGCGAAGCGCCCGGGGCCCTCCCTGCCTCCACCGCGGGGGGCGCTCCTGCCCTGGGCAGCAGGAGCTGGGACCTACAGGCCGCTGCACGCACACCCGGCTGCGCCAATCACGTCCTCGCCGCCGCCTGACCGCTGCCGGCCGCAGGACGCTGCGCTGCGCAGCCAGCCCGGGCAGGCCCCTTCCGGTCCGTGCGGCCGCTCCGCAGGTGTCCTCAGGCCCCCCCACACTCAGTGTTGGCGTGTGAGGAGCTGCGTACGCGTGGGGTGGGCGGAGCTGTCCTGAGCGGCGGGCAGCTGGCCCCCACCCCCCGCAAGTGTCCGGCCACTGGTTTTGGACGGCCCTGCAGACCAGACGGCTGCTAGGACGCATGGCCGGGCAGCGGTGGGCGGCGGGGCACCTGCGGGCAGCCCCGGGGCCGGGCCCGATGGCTCTAGCGGTGCCGCGCGGCCTCCAGCACCTGGCCGTGGGGCCGCGCCGAGCGGGGTGTGCCCAGGCCCAGGGCCGGCACTGCGGCCCCGGCAGGACGCCAGGCCAGGCGAAGGCAGCAGAGCTCCCTCCTTCCTCCGGCACCGCGGCTTGCGCGGCACGTCCCCCTGGTCTGCGGCCTCCGCCACTTAGGGCCGCGCTCTGCTCCTCCCCTGCCAGCTGGGGGCGCGTCTGAGCCGGCGCGGCTGCCGGGGGTGGGGGGGGGTGGGGGGGGGCGCTCGCGGCCTCTCCTTCCCGACTGGTGCGCCCCTCCCAGCCTGCGCTCTGTCTGTGCTTTCTACTCTGTTTGGGGAGGAAAACGGACAGTGAAAACCGAACGCTCCCGGCCGGGACGCGCCAGTGTGCTCGGGCCTCATGGGACGGCTGGCGCCCCGGAAAGGGCGTCCTTCCGCAGGCACCCACCCGGAGCCTCTCCCGCTCCAGAGCACCGGCATGAAAGTGCTCGCGTTTGCCAGCAGCCGAGAGGGCTGGCGGCCCAGGCGGCGGCGGGGCAGAGCCCTGCGCAGAGACGACCAAAAGGGCGCGGGTGCTCGGGGGACTCCAGCGGCCGGCCGCGCTTTCCGCGGGCTGAGCCGGGCCTGCTGCGCAGCAGGACGAGACCAGCTGGGCCTCCCTCCGAGCTGCGGCTGGACGCAGGGCCAGCGCCAGGCCTCGCCTCTACTGGGCCTCCCAGGGCTGCGGCCCCAGGCCGGCCTGGCCATGTCTGTTTCTGAGAGCCGCGGAGAAGACCCAGCGGTCTGAGCCTGCCTCCCAGTGCCAAAGTCCACCCGAAGATAAGGGGGAGTCCAGGGAGGGGCGGGCCGGGAGGGGGTGGACAGGCCGGCCCCACAGCTGAGGCGGGATTTCCCCCGCACTTGGAGGAGTGAACCGGGAGAAACTCGGACCTAAAAGATGGGAAGAGCCAAACGTAGCCGGGGGTCGTCTGCCATTGCATGAAGCCAGCGGTGAGAGCCGTGTGGCTGGCCTAGGGCCGCGGGCACAGCGGCAGCCCCCGCCGAGCCCCCGTCCCGCCCCGGAGCAGGCAGGGGGCGCGGCTGCCCTGCCCGCCAGGCCGCCCGAGCGCGGGCCCACGCCGGCCTGCGGGACGGCGGGCGCCCCCGGCCTCCGCCAGGGCGTCCAGCGAACGTCCCTTCGGAGCCGGAGCGGCAGCTCGGGCCGTTCGGGGCTGAGATAAGAGCGGAAGGAAGGGGCGTTTGCCTGCGCACTAATCTCCCGTCGGCAGCGCAGCCCCAGCCGTTGCCAAGCAACGGCCCGTCTTATCAGCTGACGCTCGGGCGTCTCCGCGGAGAACAGAAACGGCTGGAAACGCGCGGCGCTGGGCGCGGGGGGCAGCTGGGCACCATCTGACGGAGGCGGGCGCAAGGACAGCGTCCACCACCGTGTGCCCCCCAGCCACTAGCAGGGGGCGCCCGCGCACTTTGGGGGGGACAGAGGTTGGAGGAACAGCCGTGCGGAAAGAGGACCCGACTGCGGGGATCCCCACTGCCCTGCAGGCCCGAGGCCCCTCGGCCGCCTCAGCTCCGGCCTTGCCGCCAACAGGACGCGCCCCTAGGCCTGACCCCACCACGACCTTCCCGCAGGGCTGCCCAGGGAGCTCTGGCAGGACGCCTGACCTGCCCACCCCGTGTAAGGACCCGAGACCCCGCCGCCCGCCACGTTTTCAGGCCGTTGAGGGACCGAGGCCACTGGAGAGTGGGCGGGCAGCGAGGTCCACAGCCAGGCCCGCCCCGTGCTGGAGGCCAACGCCACCGGCCTCTCCCTGGACACGCGGGCCCAGCAGGGGCAGGCCCTCGGGGCTCCAGTCGCCTGCCAGGAGGCCCCGGCTGCCCGCGCCCTCGGGGACCCCGCTCCTGAGGGCCGACTCGGGCGTGGTCTGTCTCCCCAAAGGCGTGCACCCGGCGGCAGGGAGAGGCCCCGCCGTCCTGTCCCCCCCACCTCGGGGGTCCAACCCGCGGCCTGTGTCACAGGCCTGGGCACTCGTGGGGACCCCGTGCTGCGCCTTCAGCACCGCCCACCCTCCCTGGCACGGCCGCCCGCAGGCCCTGCCCGCTCGCCGGCCCAGGGCCAGGCCGCGGAGCCGCCCCACAGGCCCGCAGGTGAGAGCAGGCGCCGCCCCGCCTGGGGGCGCCCTTCCTGCGGTAGCCGGAGCCGCCCACAGCGCGGATTCGCGCTGGACCCAGAGGAGGAATTGAGGCGGCGGCCACGGCGGCTGAGGGCCCGGGGGGACTCCCGGGGGACGAGGCTCGCGGCCGCCGAGCGGGGTCCCGGGCCCTTCGCTCACGGAGGCGGCGGGGGCGGGCCGTGGGGGAGGGCAAGGCGGGTGGGCGCCGGCGGCCGGGTGGGGGCACCGCGGGCGGCTCTGGGCGCGCCGAGCTGGCTGCGCAGCAGCGAGGGGCTCGCGACGCGCCAGGCGGCTGCAGCGGCCGCTTTTATTTTCTGCACACGCGACCGCGATCTTTCAAGGGATGAGAACGCAGCTGAGGGGCGAGGCGGGCCGGGCGGGCGTGACCGGTGGCGCCCGGCCCTGGGCCCGCACGGACCAGGCGCCCCGCCGTCTCTGGACGCCGAGTCCGGGCCGGCCGCAGCGGCCGGGGTGGCCCCGCCGGGGACGCAGGAGCAGCTGGGGCCGACGTCACCCGCGCCGGCGGCTTAATGAGCAGGAAGGCGCCCGCGGTCTTGTAAATGAGAGGATAATGAAAGCAATTTATCTGGAAATTAAAATATGATGAAGAATGGCAGCCGGCCCTCGCGACGGGAGCTGAGGGCGCGACCCACACCGCGCGCTGACCGCCGCCGAGTCCCTCCCCCCACGGTGGGGCTGGGGCGGAGCAGCATCTCGGGGACCCCGCCGCGCCCGCCCACACCCGCCGGAAGAGCCTGTCGGGGCGCTCCGAGAACCGGCTGAGGCGGGGCCGCTGAGCGGGCTCGCGGCACTGGCCACCCACCGCCTTCTGGGGTCGGGGGCCTGGCCGGAGCCGCCTCGGGGCGAGAGCGCGCAGCCTCCAGAAAGGTCTTGGGCGCGTGGCCGGAACCACAGAGAGTCAGAGCGGAACCAGCGCCTGGGCGGCTCCTGAGGGGGGGGCACCCACAGCGGCCACTGACCGCCCGTCGCCTGCGGGCAGCCCTGTCCCGCCAGAGCCCTGTGCTACGGAGCTGGAGAGCCGGCCTGCGCCCCCACCCTGAAGCGCCCCAAGACGGAGTGAGCTCTAGTTCCCTTATTCTGCGTTGCCACGAGCCTCCTGTGCCCCCCGATATGCTCCATCCTTTAGAGCCCAGCCCTGATGGGAGACGACTGACCGCGCCCAGCTCTGCTGCCCGGCCGCCGAAGCCCTGCCCTCCGAGGGCGCGTGGCTTGTGCGAGGCTCACACGCAGCCAGAGACACTATTTGGGTTTCTGGGGGCTGCCTGGAGGTCGGACCCCACCCCAAGCGGTCACGGGGCCTGCAGGCCCTGACTGTACCCCGGGAGCACCTCCCAGGCGCTGGACCCCCCTTCTCGGCGCTCTCCAGCACCCGGAGCCGACGGAGACCCAGCCCACGGCAACCCAGGGGGTGAATGCACCACGAGGCTGCACAGGCGACCGCGAACCCGCCGCTTGCGAGGGCGAGGGGCGTCGAGCTCCGCCTCCTGCCGTCGGCACTGCGTGAGCGACAGCTCCGCCTTCCGGCCGACAGCAGAACTTCCGCCTTTAAATAACTGCCCGAGACCCTGGAGGCGCAGAGGCAGAGCCGGTGGGGCCCGCTGCCGGGTCAGCCCCCGGGAGCACCGGCCTGCGCATACGCCGGACCGGGCGCTCCAGGCGACGCGGAGGGACGACCACCGCGCAAGGAGCTGGGGCCGCGCGCACGCCAAGCACACGCGTGTCCGCGCCCCAAATCGTGGTAAACTCGGGTTGTTTGTTCCAGTCAGCGACCTCCAACCCTCAGAAGCAATTTGCAAAACCCCAGGTTCTGGGCGTTTCCCTAGGGCTGGCGGCGAGCCCGAGGGGCCGGCGGCTGACCCGGGGGGCAGCCCTGGCGCGCTGAGGGCACAGGAGGCCCCGGGATGCTCAGCGCCAGACAGCAGCCGGGTTCCTTTGTCTCTCTGCCGCTCTCCCCGCCCACAAGCACACCCGTGTTCAGGGCTGGCCGGTCGGCCTCCTGGGGGGAAGGAAGTGCGCGTCCCCAGCACAGCCAGAAAGCGTCGCCAGGTGCGAGGAGTGCGCTTCTTCAACCAGGAACAAGTGGTGCACACGTGCACGCACACGCCCACATGCCGCCTGCGATGCACACCCATGCCCATGGCCACATGCGCGAGATGCACGCACTGTGCACACACACATCCATGCTCCCACACTCATAATACAAAGTGCACGTGTGTGCATGCAGTTACAGGCATGCACATGCACTGCACACACACAAACGTTGTGCACATGTATGTGCACGTTCACATGAACACAAGGCAACACATGATGTACATGCACGTGGTTCACATATGCATGCACACGCTCACATGCACAGACAGTGCACATGTGCAAACACACAATGCACCAGGCATGTGGTGCACACATGCCCCTACATGCAACACACAGTACATGGCACAACTCACATGCACGTGATATGCACAGTGCACACTCATATCTTCACACACGTGCGTGCATGGTGCGCTCACAACTGACATCCGTGTGTGGTGCACACCCACGCACGTGTGTACTTGTCACGCACAAAGCACGTGCATCCACATGTGCATGCTCACACACGTGCACACAGACACATGCCGTGTACACTCACACATGAATGCGCACACTCATGCACAACCATCACGGAGAAGCGGCAGGGCTCAAAACAGTCAACAGCTCACCCAAGAGTCCCTGAGCTATTTGGTGAGAACGAGGCGTTGCCACGGCAACCTGCCCAGGCGGGCGGGATGCGCCACCCCCAGGATGCAGGCAGGGCGCTGCCCCCCCCCCCCCGCTGGCCTCGCCCACAGCCGCCATCAGCCGCGGTTCTGGTGCTCGACCTTTGTCTTTGTCTGGTCACTGGCAAACCACTGCCCTTTAGCTGCTCTTCAGCACACCCGGAATATCCGAGAACACCCCGTGGAGGCCACCCCGAGCTACACAGGCCCCTCGCTGGCCCCTCGCTGCCCCAGGGCAGCCTGCTTCCCCGCTCAGGACGGAGGCATCTGGGGCTCGGAGGGGGCGAGCACCACGCCGGCGTCGGGGAGGTGCCGGGGTACACCCACCAGGGCCCCGGGCGCCCCGTGTCGGGGCCCGCGGGGGCAGCAGCTCGGCAGCCCCAGCCTCGAGCCCAAGTCGCCTCCGAGAGCTGTCTGGTCCGAGCCTCCCTGACCCCGGAACCGGACGGCCCCTGGGGTCAGGGCAGGGCCGGCCTCTCAGTCCTTCGGGGGCAAAGCTGCGGGGAGGCGGGCAGTGGGCGCGCGGCTCCCCAGCTCGGGCTGCCAGCTCAGGCTGCCCCCCGCAGCGGCGGCTGCCCCGCCCACAGCCCTCGCCGCCCAGAGCCTCCGGGAGGCCCCGTGGGTCTGCTAAGCTTGAGCAGCCTGACCGACCACCGGCTGTCACCCACAGCTCTGCATCCTGCGCAAGGCCGGCGCTGCCCGCCTGATCCCGTCACAGCAAACCCTTACGGCGCCCTCCAGCAGCAACCAGAAGCAGAGCCCAGATCACGGGGGAGGCTGCACCTCGAGGCGCGACCGGGACAGCTGGGGGCGGACGGCGGTGCATAAAGCGTACCCCTGACTTACGCCTCACGAGGGGCGACCGGGAACACCGGGGGGGCCGAGGGCTGGTGCGTGACAAGGGACCCCGAAGCTGAGCAGCGGAGAGCCTTGTTGATAAGGTTAGAACCGTACGGAGGGCCTGGGGTGTAACCTCAATGACAACATTTGGGGGCCAGATGAGAGCCATCCGGTCAGCAGACTCGTGTCCCCAGAGCCCCTGATGACAAAGACACACTCTTCAGCTCCCCGTTTTCCTCCTCGTGCTCCTGTAACTGATGTTGTGTAACAATTCTGAAAGCACAAAGGCCAGGCTCTCGCTCACTGAGCAGCGCCCTAATTCCGCGGCCTGTGCCGCGTCTCCCGTGAGCTGTGTGGTGTTGCCCCGGACGCAGCAGGCGCTGGTGGGGAGCAGACGCTGATTCTCCCCAGAGCCTGCGGAGCCTGGATTCTGTCCCAAATCCCGGGCGGCCCTTCTGAGCCCCGCCAGAGTCCCTCGCGGCCAGCGATCACCCCACAGCCCCAGGGGACAGGCCCGTGATGGAGAGGACTGTGGGGTGGGACCAGTGGGGGCGGCCAGCTCCTGGTCGCCCTGCTGCCCACGCCCCTCCCAGCCCCCGAACCTGCCGGCCTCCAAGTGCCCTTCCGGGTCGGCCAGGCCTGGCCCGCCCATCTGGGGCTGGGCCCTGGGCAGGGCCGCTGCACTCACCCAGCGGGAGGGCAGTGCCCGCGGCCGCGGGACCAGACGTGTCCCGTGAGAAGCTGCTGCGGGCAGGGCCCAATGCGCGGAGCCCGGCGAGCCTCGGTGAGCACAGGCCTGCCACGGAGGACGCAGCTCAGATGGGTGGCCGCCGGGCCTCGCCTGCCCTCCACGACGGCGCCCGGTGGTCTGCTGGGGGGCCGGGGGCACATCCCCTCCCGCGCGTGGAACAGCACCCGCCCCGGCGGCGCCCGCTCGTTCCTAACAGGCGTGTGTCCCGCAGGGGGCGTTTTAGCGATTTAAAGAAGAGTCGGTTCTGCAGCGACTGAGCAGGGCCGGCCCTGAGCGGCCGCGCGGGTCTGGGGGGAGGCCCGCGTGCGACCCGGTCCTGGCTGGAGCTGCCGCTTCCCGGGGAGCTCACCTCCTCAGAGCCCAGTGGCGTCACAGGGGCGCCCCTGGAGGGGGTGCGGGTGAGGATGGCGCCCCAGGGGAAATGGTAATAAAATATGGCATTTGGGGGGAGACTGGTGAGAAACACGAGGGCCTGCAGGAGCACCCCCAGATTCAGTGTTCGGGGTTCAGCGTTTTCGGTCAGCGACTCCTGCCCCCCACCGGATCTCAGAGGCTGCTGCGGCCTCTGAGGGCCGCAGAGGCGTCCAGCAGCTGCCCTCGGGGGACAGTCTGGCCGTGCGGGCGGCCCAGCGGCGAGAGCGCCCCCGGCTCCGCGGCTGTCGCGGCCGCGGCGCCCGGGCAGGGCTCCCGGAGCGGGAGGGGGCGCTGGCCGCCGTCCGGGGGCCTCGTCGGGGCCGCGCTGGCGTTGGGGACCCAGCGGGCGCCTTCTGCCGTCCGCGGGGCCGGGAGGCGCCATTTTGGAGGCCCCAGAGCCCGGGCGCGGCCTCGGCGAGGGGGCCGGGTGCGCGCGGCCAGCGGCTGTCCCCGGTGTGTCGGCCACCCCCGCGCCGTCGTCCCCCACCTGAGGGGCTGCGGCTGCGCGGTAAGGACCTGGGCCGGAGACCGGCCCCGTCCGGGCGTGTCCTCGCCAGCCCGGTGCCCCTCGCTGCCGGATCGGGCTGCCTGACCACTTGTCCCCGGGGCGCGGCGGACCCCTCCGCGCCCAGGGCCGGCGCGCGCTGCCCTCGCGGCTGCGCAGTCATCAGACGTGGTGCAAAATCCCTCACGCCCGTGCGCCCGCTCCTCTGCAGTCCAAGGCCGCCCTGCATGGCCGCGGCGCGCTGGCCGGGCAGCGCAGATCCAGTAATACAGCGGGCAGCGCAAGCGCTGGCCCTGCTGCCCGTGGAGATGAGGGAGCATGGGGGGCGCCCTCTCACCTGGCCCCAGCCGGGAGTCTCCGCATCTCTCCAGCAGCCAGCGCCCCGCGGCCACGGGACTCCGGCCACCTCTCGACACAGATGCGGCGGGGCGTGTGCTGGTCACCCTGACGCATCTCGCCTGAGTCAGGCCTGCAGTGTCCAGCCCAGCCTGTCCCTCAAGGGGACAGCAAGCGCCGCCCTCACAGGCCTGCCGCCCGCTCCCAGGGCTGCCCGCCCTCGGCCTCAAGGCTGTTCACACTCACGACCCGCAAGACCACACCCAGGAGGGCAGCGGCGGCACTGGGCGCACCCCACGGGCTGACGCAGCGTCCCGGTCATGCCGCGCGGGGCGCCCACGCGCTCTCCTCCAAGAGACCTGTGTCCTCAGCTGCTCCCCAACCTGGACACAGGATAGTGCCCCACGTGCAGGTGTGTGTGCAGGTGGGCATGCAAGTGTGCAGGTGTGCGTGCAGGTGTGTGTGCAGGTCGGCGTGCAGGGGTGCTCAGGGGTGTGTGCAGGTGTGCACAGGTGTGTGTAGGTGTGCAGGTGGGCAAGGAGGTGTGTACAGGTGTGTGTACAGATGTGCAGGCGGGCGTACAGGTGTGTACAGGCATGTGCGCAGGTGTGCAGGTGGGCGTGCAGAGGTATGCAGGGGTGTGTGCAGGTGTGCAGGTGTGCATGCAGGTGTGTGCAGGTGTGCGTGCAGGTGTGTGCAGGGGTGTGTGCAGGTGTGCGTGCAGGTGCGTGCAGGCAGGGCGTGCACGTTAAGCACGGGGGTATGTGGGTGTGTGTAGGGGTGGGGATGCACATGTGTGTGCGTGTGCGTGTGTGTGCATGCGCTCAAGCTCACTGCCGTCTGCTCCGAGGTAAGCAGACCCGGCCTCACACTGACGGGAGGCCCGCCCCAGCACTGGCTGGACTACGAGGAGGCCTCTGCCTCCCCCAGACCGCCGCCCGGCGGCCTGTGCGGCGTGATAACGGACCGGGCCTCCTTATCTGCTGGCCAGGGGGAGCGCAGACGCCATTAGGACTAATTAAATCGTCCCCCTCGTCCTCTCCCTCTCTGTCCTTCCTTTTCGGCCCATGAATGACAAGCCACTCACGGCTGTTTAGGGCCATTTTAGCTCAGATCCTCCTATCTGATTAGGCAGAATAAATCAATGCCCCTGATGGCTTTGTTGCCTGCGATGCATCCGACGCCGCGCTCACACCCGCATCCGCCCTCACGGGCACCGCCGGCCTGTGCGTCTGCTTGTCCTCCTGCCCCTGGGGAGAAACGCGGGGACATGAAGGCACCGCCCGGCCCCGGAGTGCGCCCGCGCCGCGAGCGGGGTGAGCGCCCGCGTCTTCAGACCCGCCGGTTCTGTGGGGCCGGTGCGAAGCGGCACGGCAGACTCACGGGGCAACCCCGGCTCCCATGTTTTGAGGAAACCCCACGCCGTGCCCACAGCGGCTCCCCCCAACTCATGTGCTCACGCCCCTGCTGCTTCCTGGGCTTCCACAGCGCCGCCTAAAGGCGAGTCCGCTGTGGTTCTGATTTGCGTTTCCCTAAGGGTGACGCCGCGTGTGCTGAGTGGCCATCTGCAGGTCTCCTCTTTTTACTGCTTGTTTATTTTGCACATAAGAGCTGGGGTGCAGGCCGGAGGTGTGGGGTGAGAGGACTCCCCAGAGACAGTGGGGAGCAGAACAGGCGGATCCACTGGAATCCACTGCTGAGGGGGCAGCGGGGAGACAGGAGGGGTCTGCTGCGCCCTGGGGGACGCTCCCTGGCCGGGGGTTGCACTCAGGCCCGGTGGGGGTGGTGGGGGGGGGAGACAGCCTGAGATTGACCCCCAGGCCCCAGGGGGTCCCTGCACATCTTCTTTGGAGAAATGTCTATTCACATCCTTTACCATTTTTAAAATCAAGTTGTTTTATTGCTGTTGAATTGTAGGAGCTATTTATATATTCTGGATATTTGAAGTGCAAATACTTCTCCCATTCTGGGGCTGCCTTTTAACTCTGTGGACAGCGTCTTCTAGGCTGGGCTTTTTTGTAATTTTCGTGAGACCCGATTTGTCTTTTTTCTTTGGTGTCATATCCAAGAAGCTGTGGCCAAGCCACGTCCTGAGCTCTTGCCTGAGTTTTCTTCATGGAATCTTGTGCTTTTAGGTCTGACCGTTAAGTCTTTGATCCCTTTTGAGTAAATCTTTGTATGTGGTGTGACATCAGTGTCCAATTTCATCCTTTTGCACATGGATATCCAGCTGTCCCAGCACCATTTGTTGAATTTTTTATCAATATATAAAGTCCTTTGTCTGTTGTGAACATTTCCCACAAGAGCCTGTTTCTCTGCTGCTCCTGCATCTGGCTGCTGTCCACTGACGGCCGCCCGCAGGCGCCCTCTCACCTGTCCTTCTACTTCGCCTGTGTGCGTCTTTGGCAAGTGAGTTGCTCGGCAATAGCATATAGTAGGATTGTGTGTGTGTTTTCTTTGTGTGTGTGTGTGTGTGTTCTCTGTTGGGATTGTGTGTTTTTAATCCATCTGCCAATCTCTCTCCTTTGACTGGAGAATTTTGACCCTTTATGCTTATCGTAATCGGAATGGGGGGACTTGCTTCCGGCCTGTGCTGTTTGCTCCCTAAATGGCATAAAGTTTTTGCCCTTCATCTCCCACATTCCCATTTCTTTCATGTCTAATTTATTTTTGTGGTAAAACATTTAAATTCCTTCTTAATTTCCATGTGTATATATTCAATAGTTCTCTCTCTTTTTTGGTTATTACAGGGATTACATTTATCATCTTAAATTTACAGAACTCTAACTTGACTCAATAACAAAAATTCTGCTCCTTTGCAGTTCTGTCATCCCCCTTTCAGTTGCTAATGTCATAAAACTGCATATTTATACACTGTGTACATAAAAGCATAAACTAATAATTCTTTTAAATGCATCAGCCTCCCAAATGAGATGAAAACCAAGATTCGGAGTTACCAACTAGTATTACAGTAATACTAGCCTTAACACTAACAATTTGCTCCTTCGAATTAGTCTCAAATCACATAAAATATAAAAAGTACAGTTACATGCCATTGCTTTAATACTAGCTTTATAACTGCCCGTGCACTTGCCTTATTAAGATCTTTATGTCTCCTCCTGGCTTTCAGTTACTGCCTGGTGTGCTTCTGTTCCGCCCTGAAGACCCCCCTGAGCATTTCTTGCAGAGCAAGTCAACTGGTCCCAAACCCCTTCGGTTTTTATTCATCTGGGAATGTTTCTATCTCCCTCACCTCTGAAGGATAGTTTTACCTGATGGAGGATTCTTAGTTGGCAGGGATTTTTCTTTCAGCGTTTTTTTATACATCTGCCTACTGCTTCCAGCTCCCAAAGTTTTTTATGAGAAATCTGCTGATTATCTTGATGACTAGAGTCTCTTTTACTGGTTTCAAAAGTCAGTGTCTTTAGCTTTTGAAAATTTGACTCTAATATGTCTCAGTGTGGGCCCCTTGAGTTCATCTTAGCTGGCGTTTGCCGAGCTTCTTGCATATTTAGTTCACATCTTTCACCAAATTGGGTCAGTTTTCCTGCAATATTTCTTCAGAAATCCTCACTGCCCCTTCTTCTTCCCTTCTGGGATGCCCAGAATGCACATGGGGACTACTTAGTAACATCCCACAGGGCACTAGGCCCTTTGCTTTTCTTCAGTATTTTTTTATGTTTCTTAGGCCCAAATTTCAATTGTCCTGTCTTCATGTCCATCGATTCTTTCTTCAGCCTGCTCAAAGCTGACTTGGGACCCCGCTAGTGAGCTTTTCATTTCAGTTACTGTACTTTTCAACACCATGGTTTCATTTTGATTTTCTTTTGTGCCTTGTGAGGTTTTTTTGGTTGAACATTGAACATTTGAATGTAATAATGTCATAACTCTGGAATGAGATTCTCCCCCTTTCCCAGGGTTTGCTAGTTTTTGTCATTGCTTCCGGTTTTATTATCTGCTTTTGGAGGGTGCCCTGTGCTAAGGATCAGCCAGAGCTAGAGGCAGAAGGCCTCCATGGGTCTCTCCCGAGTCTCTCTCTCCTGGCATGCACGGCCACGCTCTGATTCTCCCCCTCTGTGCAACGTCCGGTTCCCCAAAGGGGAAAAAACAAAATGAGATGGTTATAAAAGGGTGCCGGTTCTTAACACTTTGTGTGCCGGTGCCCTTTGAATTCCCAGCCCTCGGGCCGGCCATTTTCTGTGCCACCGCATGAATGGTAGAAGCATTCAATAAAACACACAAAGTTCCTGAACTACTGGATATGAAAAAAACTGTAATATCTCTCATAAAGCACCTTACACTTTCCCCAAAACAATGTGTAAAGCTTCTAGACTGAGTACGATCCAAGAAATAACTCCTAATAGTTCCAAATATTCCACCGTGGCGTGAAAAACCGGTGACTAGATGAACACGTATGAATACGTGAGCGGACCACAAAGTGTTAAAATCACCTGGAAGTGACTTCAGCTGGCAGGGGCGGGGCCTGTGACCGGGGCAGCGGTGGCAGCAGCGGTGGCCCGTCTCGTCCACCTCCGTGTGAGCAGGAGCAAACATCCCCGCGGCAGCACAGACTCCCTGAGGCTCCTGTGTGCAGGCTGCTCCAGGAAGGCCTGACATGGCTGGGGTGGGGCGTGCAGCTGCTGCTGTGCTTAGAGCTAGCACTGACCAAAATGGACTGTCCAGTCTTCCCCCGAAGTCATAGGCTTTCACCAAAATACCAAGTTCCAAAAGAATTCCGCAACCAGCTTCTGCCCCTGTGGTTACTGTCCGCGTGGGAGATCCCCGGTACTGCCTGCCTCACCATCTCCCCGAATCCTCCTTTATTTTATGAAATAGACGTTCCCCTCAAAAGAACACAGTTCTCCAGGGATTTTCAGACTTGAGTTCCCGTGAACTGCCTTAGATGATCTTTGCACTTGATTAGAAATAACCTGGTGGGTCCTTTGTGAACAGACGCCCCACGATCCGTCTCCAGTCTGCCCGACAACGACCAGTGTCCCTTCACGTGAACGGAACCCCACACTCTGCTGACCCCTGTGGTCAGCGGGGACGACGTGCCGAGCGTGGGCACTGCGCCTCTGCACCGACGTTTTGAAGCCGGGCCGAGCACATCCATCAGGATGTTCACAGCTCAGAATTGCAGATATAATTACAGTGCAGAGTCCCTCCCCGGATAGCAAGTAATCACCTTTCACAAAATTATACTCTGCTGAAACAGGGCCCTAAGGCGCTCGCTGGCCGTGTGCCTTCAGCTCTCCTGTTCCCAACAGCCACATTCACGCGGCTGCCGGATTATGCAAAACAAAGACAAAGTCCCCCCGGCACTTCCCTGCCACACGAGCTGGCCCGGGTGCTCGCCGGCCTCTGCGCTGACCACACGGCTGGACACCTGCCCTGGTTCCATCTCCCGCACGCCCAGCCACTCAAGCAGGACCGCGACTGCGTGCGGTCATTTCTCCACCTCGAGTCCTCTCCTGTCCAGCCACCATCGCAGTCACCGCAGAGGCGGAGGGTGGACACAGTGACCTCGATGCGGCCCTGCCCTGCCAGGCTGCCCGCCACGGGCGCCTGGCTCACCTCTGTCCGCCGCAGCCTACCCCAAACGTACCCAGCTGCCGCCCGACGCAGAGCGACATTGCGGGTGGGGAGAGGGGCGTCCCCCCGCCTCCCGCACTGTCCGTCCAGCAGACGTGCGTGCCCGGGGTGCTGTCACACGTGGCCACGTGCGCCAGGGAGCGGGCCCGGGACCTGTCCCTGCGCACACAGGCAGCCCCCGCCCGCAGGGTCACCCCTGGCCTCGCTGCCGCATGCTCCGGTCACTTCTGGGTGCACGCAGCTGCAGGGAGGGTGGGGAGATCCAGCAAGCATGGGGCCTTCCTCTGGGCTGCTGGCCTGGCCGCTGGGTGCTCCCTCGGCCCCGCCGGGCGTGGGGTGCAGGGGTGGGGCCTCTGAGGTGCCCTGTCCAGTGTGGCTCGGCCTGGCGCCAGGCCCCACCCCTGTCTCCCAGGCCTCACGGTGGTGGGGGCACTGGGAGACCCGGGTCTCCCACCCCCAGGCCCCTCCTCGGCCCTCCGGCCAGCACAGCCCTGCCAGCACCTGCCCGCAGCTGCCCCACCAGAGAGGCGCGGCGGCCAGTGAGGACAGGTGTCCCCGGCTACACGCGGCCTGACGCTGTCGCGCGCCCACCGCTCTGGGCGGTGGGGGTGAAGGGGCGAGCCCGCGAGGGCGCCACCCAACCGGGAGAGGCCCCAGTGTGAGGAAACGCCCTCTGCGGACCAAGGCCCTGGGCACAGGCCTGGGCGGTGGGGGGACCTGAGGCCACGAGCCCTCTGGCCTCGCTGGGCATGGCCGCTCTCAGCCCCGGCGGCCTGGCCTGTGCACAGCACGTGGCGCTCTGCGCAGCACTTCCCAGGGACGGCAGGGGAGCCGGCGGGCAGGGGCGCCCCACGGCCCCCCAGCGCCCCAGGGAGGGCGCAGGTTCCCTGAAGCAAAGCTCGGCCTGCAGCTGGGGCCAGCGAGCGCGGGCGGGAGGCGCCCCGCAGGGGGCAGGGGCGGCCCCGTGCCCGGCTGGAGGGGGCGGGGCGGCAGGAAACCATGACGACAGCTAAGCGCACCTGCTGGCGCACACAGAGCAGAGCGCGCTTCCGTTCCTCCCACGCGCCAGCAGCTAGGGCCGCTCCTGCCCGAGGACTTGGGTCTCTGGAAAGAGGAGGAGGGTGC
>PVIJ01020191.1:0-21539 GCA_004024925.1 Scalopus aquaticus | reverse complement strand
CGTGAGAGCCTAGCTTAGTGGCACTGGTGGTTCTAATCCTGGGGGCTCCCATCTCCTGGTCTGAGATTTCTTCATAGCATCCTGTAGGAGACAAGAGCCCTCTGTCTCCTGCCCCCGAGGAATGGGCATTCTTAGTGCAGAAAGTGACTGAAGATGAGGGTGAGGGTGGGAGCCAACATGCACTACGGTGGTGCTCCGGTGCTCCGCTGTTACTTCATCTAATCCTGACAACGCAGGAGGAAACTGTTGTATCTATAACTGGGAGCCTGGGGCGGGGGCGGGGGCGGGGGCGGGGATGGGGTGGGGAGAGAAAGGAAGCAGCTGTTTGGGGTCTCCAGTGCTTGGCTGGTGTGGCTGGGTTTGCCCCTTGAATCCTAACGAGCAATGATAAGCCCGTGAATGGGGATGTGACAGCGAATCAAAGGGATTGCGCCTTCGAGGGAGCACCGGATAGATGCAGGGACGTGCCTGAGGCCCCAGCTGGTGGGATGGGTGGGATGGGAAGGCGAAGGTGGGTTAGACCTCAGGTTTCCTGCCTGATGATCTGCGCACTCTCCTCCCGCCCCCCACGTCTGCTTAACGCAGCGTAGTGTTCACGGTTTTACCGCCCCAGCCCTCGCGGTGGTTTTCAAGGGTGTTAGGTGATAACTTGAGGCCACAAGGCCTCTGTCCGAGGAGTGGCCTGGCACCTTGTTCAGCACATGGCTGCCTCGTGAGCCGAGCCGGAGATGACAACCTGAGAGGCTCCGGCCCCACTTGCAAGGGCAGGGCCTGCTGGCTGAGAGCCAGGGCCGGGCATGGTCACTGCTGAAAACATTCAGACTTTGTCCCAGGGGCCCACTTCCCCTGGACGGGATCCTCAGGGCAGACCCCTGCTCTGTGTCGCTCTGTGTGCCACTCACCAGCGGTCCTCGCAGCGTCGCTAGAGTCTGAGCACACTTCCACACCAGCTGCCTGGATTCTGTCACAGCTTCTTCCGTGTCCCCTTGCCCTGCCGCCTGCGCTCCTTCCACGTGGCCAGAATGGGCCTCTTCATCTCACCCCTGCTGAGATCCCTCCGTGCCCTCCCAGCTCCGGGAGAAGGAAAGTCATGTCCTCACCACGGCCTCCAGCTCCGTGTGTTCTGTGTGTTCCGGTCTCTGCCTTTTCTTCATCCGCCTCTCTTGCTCTCTTCTTCCCCACCCACCCCACCCACCCTTTTTTTTTCTTTTATCATGGGTTCTTTCTGGAAACTTCATTTCCTAGTTCTTTTTCCTTTTCATGTCATTTTGAAATTGCCACTCAGGGAGGTCTTTCCTCAGCACCTTCTGGAAAGGAGATGCCCTCCGACCTCATTGACGTTAGCCTGCTTTATTTGTCTAAAGCGTTTGCCATTGCTTGAAAGTGCACTTTTGTGTGTGTGTGTTCATGTTTTCACCTTCACTAAAATTTCAGCTCCACAACAGTGCAGGGTTTGTTTAGCTCAACATCGTGGCTCTAGCATCTAGCAATGTGCTGGCCATGGTAGGGGCTCCGTGAATATTTGTTGTGTGAATGAGTGAATGAATGAATGAATGCTGACACCACGGGGTGTGTTAGTTGAAGAGTATACAACTCAAGTAACCACTTTGTTGTTATCCACAGGTTGATTAACCATAGCAGCTTTTTCTTTCCTTCTTTCTTCCTGTACCTCCCTTCCCTTCCTTCCCCTTCCTTCCCCTCTCTCCCTCCTTCCGGACCTTCCTCTCTTCCCTAGTAGCAAAATTTTCACTCCATGCTGAATTTTCTCAGTCATGCAAAACGTTTCAGGACAGTGTTCCTGAAAATCACTCATACAGACTATGGACGTGCAAATCCAGCTGTCATCATTGTAACGGGTGGCTTCAAAACAACAGAAAGTTCTTGCCAGTGGAGGCTAGAAATCCGAAATCAGGGTGTCAGCAGGGGCTCGCTCCCTCTGAAACTCTGGATAGAATCTTCCTTGGCCTCTTCCTCTTCCTGTGGCGGCTGACACCCCACGGCCTCCCCTGCTCTCCAGTCTCTCACTCCACTCTGCTTCTGCCGTCGCCTGCCTTCTCCCGTGTGTGTGTATCTCCATGTGGTGTTTTCCTCTTCTTATAACTTAGTCATATGTGATTAGGGCCCACCCTAATGACCTCATCTTAATTATTTCTGCAAATATCCTATTTCCAAATGAGATCACAACTTTAGGTATTGGAGCCCAGGATTTCAATTTATCTTTTGAGGGGACACAATTCAACCCATAACACATTTTAAAATTAGGAGAGGGAAATTAAACACAAAAGTCTTTTGCTGTTAAATGTCATATTTCATTGGTTTTGATGCACTTAAAAAACATGAAAAAAGAATCTCTAAAACCAGGATGCATCCCATAGGGCATTTTGGGCTTCCTACTGCTTGGGGTGATAGTGGAGCTTTTTTGCTCAGAGCACACAGGTGTGTCTTACATTGAACTTCACCTTCCTGTCTCTTTCTCCTTCCTTGGGCTACTGAGCTGCTGCTACCTTCAATGAGGGAACAAAGCTAAACTTCCTTAACAACTCATTCTAGAGCAACCGCGCACATGTACATAGGCAGTTAGCATGGGTTGTTTTGTTCTTTGATGACTCACTCAGTAGGTAACTGTGGCGGAAGATCAGCCATCTCCAGAGTCATCTCGTGTCCCCATGGACCTAAGTGGGAAGTGACCAGTCAAAGGTTAGTAGCCGAGCTGGGAACCCAAGCCAGAAGTCATCTCTGGCAGATAGTTAGAAAGACTTCCATGGTGTTTGCAGCGGAGACGGTCTCCCTTTCCTAGACTAAACACCTCTCCCTGTGACTTAGCCTTCTCCCCAAGTCCCCTAGCTCACTAGGGTGGCCAATTTTTGCATTCTGACATCCTGTTTCATTGGACAACATGTCCTCAAAATAACTCTCATTGACGCATTAAGACTTCCACTGGTTCCAGCTCTCTTCTTGTTCCCCCTTTTTTTCTCCATTTTCCCCACCCTTTTTTTTTTTTTCCCTGGTTCTGTGAATCCGACCCATACGCCAAACCACAGCCTACTGCTTCTGCTTTCCAGGCAAACTGCTGGACTGGTCCCGGATGTCTTTTCTAACTGGCCTTCTCTTTTTGGCTGTCCCTCCTGGGACACTCATATTCCTAAGTCCACTGAGAAGCCAAAGTTGACAATTAATCATTTTACGCTAGCCTGATGGTTTCTGACTCTGTGTCCTCCCCTGCCCCCACCCCCAATTGGCAATTTGGTTGTATAGTGTCCAGTTCACTTGTTCACTTCAGGGGAAAAGATGTTAAATATTCATTCCTGAAACAGCTTGGAGCTCAGGCTAAAACCAGCAACTACACCAGCGTGGCAGACCACAGCAGCAGCACCTGCAGCATTTACTAAGAGCCGTCTGTGCTCCTGCTGTCAGACTTATACTTGACAGGGATGCTTAGGTCATTCAAGCCTCACGGCCACCCTGTGAGCACCAGGGCCAGGCCACCTTGTTTCTGTGCTCTGGCCGAACTGTCAGAAGAAAGGGGTGCTGGGAGCTGTTAGTTCTTTTCAGTGACAGAGTTCTGATGATGATCCCCACTGCCTTGGCAGGGCTGAGGCTGAGCAACAGCATAGGCCTTATGAATGGAAACAGAGGCCCAATTCCTTCCACATGCTCAGGAGGGAGGGTGTCCTGGGAGTCGCAGCTCGCTGAATCAGCATGTCCCAGTGCGGGGCTCCTATGAGTCAGTCACTTTCAGGCGCTGCATTCCGGGCAACCTGCCCTTGGTGGCAGGTCTTGGTGGGGGGAATAGCGGAGACCATTGGTTCTCACGAAATCAACCTGTGATTCATTAAAAAGAGGAGGTAAGGGGGACTGGATAACCATGACCCCACAGGCCTGATTTCCTAAAGAACAAATCCCAGCAGCTGCCTCATTCTCTGGGGTCAGGGACCGCCTGTCACTGGAACCTGCTGGTATTTATTTCCCATCTGGCAAGGCCTTCTGTTGTGGCTGCAAGTCAAGGACTCATGGGGAAATGCTAATTTGCGAATGAATGGATGGATAAATGGATAGACTGGGAAAAGCTTTCAAAAACAATTTGACAGTGCCCACACCTCCCACAATCCTCTTTTCTCCCCTAACTCTTCCCTGGGCTTTCTCTCTCTTCTCCTTTCCCTAATAAACATCAATGGCATTTATTTATTTATTTATTTATGATTTATTTATTTTATGCATACAAGAGCTGGGGTGTAGGCCAGAGGTGCAGGGGGTGAGAGGATTCACCAGAGACAGAGTGGGGAGCAGAGCAGACGGATCCACTGAAATACACTGCTGAGGGTAGCAGCCCATCAATGGCATTTATAACCAGAAATCCACCCCTCCACCCCCTGCCCATGCCAATTCCTATGGAAACTTCAAAGAGGAAGGCTAACACCTAAAATGGCTCAGGCTCTGCTCCTCTCAGACCTCTCAGCAAGGCGGGCGGTGGCTATAGTCACATCTGGCTGGGAAGAAAGAGCTAGTGTAAGCTAGGAGGTGGCCGGGCAGACCCCACAGGGAGAGGCCTCTGGGTGCCGTTGCTGGTTCTGAACATTCTGGATTCTGAATCCACAGCCTACCTTTCTTCTTTCTTTATGGACGGTGGCAGGGTCAGGGCTGTTCCAGCTCAGCGGTGGCCTTGGGGCGTTAGGGCCAAACCTGGAACCACAGTCATCACCCCCACCTCTCAGTCCTGCAACTCCCAGGTCCTCAGATAATGCTGAGGCTGCTGTCAAGTCAGAGGCTGGAGCCCCAAGTCCCTGCTCATGGACTTGTAGTGACCCCATGTGCAGAACTGGGGAGTCCGTGGAAGTTAGACGACTCAAGACACTGAGCAACCTGGGACTTCCCAGAGGTGCTTGGAAGACTCCACATTTAACCCAGTGCTCTTAGGGAACGATGAAAGTTTAAGTTGTCTGAGGAACTGTTTCAACCCGTTGACATGTTTCATGTTGGAATTCTTTATATAACTAGGAGAAATGTACTCAGTTGCTTACAACAAGGAAATAAAACTGACATAGTCCAAACATTTCAATCTGCTCCAATATGTATTTACTGAGGGTCTCCTTTGAGCCAGGACTGGGCTGGTTTGGACTGGACTGGGCAAGGCAGGCCTCCGGGGTCTTAAAATCTATTGGGTGACAGTGTTAAGACAGATAGAAAAATAATTATGGTACGTTAGGATTATTAGAGTTGAAGAAATTGAGGCTGAGAAAAATTAAATGACTCCCCCGAGGCCACATTCTTCGTGGATGACTCAGTGACTACTGATTGTGTGTGTACCCTCTGCCCCCGCAGTGAGGCCTTAAGATGCTTTCTGTTCACATGTAATTGTCAAAGAATTATAAGTCTGAATCCCATGCAAATATAAAATCAACGAATGTCAAAATTTTTATTCGACTTAACTAATGAGGGAATTGATGTTACGACAGTTCAACAGAGAATCTGAGGAAGAACACTTATAGGAATGTTGAAATCAATTATCTAATAGATTAAACATTGGTTAATGTTCTACCAGGCAATAAACCCTCACCTTTGGGGGTTACCTTTTCTACCAGGCAGAAACCATTGAGTTGAGTAAGAATCAGTTACAATGTTCTCATCAATATTCATTTTCATTGTTAGTGGTTTTCTACAAGGTGACCTCTACTCTTATAAATTGGTGAAATATCCTCATTGGTAGAAGTTAAACAGAGGTACACATCCTTAGAAAATCAGATAATCCCCCAAGATGGGGGTTTAACACCCTGTATAGCATTGAAAGGACACCTCCTACTCCCTTTGTTTATTTCTAAATTCGGGATAATTTTCTTAACAGTTTGTGTGTGTGTGTGTGTGTGTGTGTGTGTGTGTGTGTGTGTGTGTTTACACGCACATTTTCTGGACATGTTTTTGTCTGCATGTTGGGAGGGAGTTCAGACACATGGTAATAAATTCCATGAGACATTTAATTCCATGAGAGTTTTGGGGGTCTTCCCAGTGGTCTGGATGATTTCTTCAAAAATCAATTTGCAGGTCTTACCAGCTAGAGGCAAAGGGGCCACTTTGGAAAACTGGATAAAGAAACTGTGAGGGTGATGGCTACAGGAAGCACAGGGCTGCCTTATCCTGCTCCTCCCATTGGAAATGGCCTTCCTGGAGCACCCCAGTGCGGGGGTTTGCCTGACTGAGGCCAGGAGGCTGAGAGAGGGGACGCAGGTCCTATGGAAGCCCCTGCCTGGGCAGCCTTTTCTCTGTCCCCTGATGGTATGAAGACTGTTCCCATTTGAATGGCATTTTGTAATATTCCAAATGCTTCTCCTCAACCTCACTGAATTCTTGCACCCCAATCCTGTGGACTAGATATGATCATTTCAGACATGAATCGAGCTGTCCAGGTCACAAAGAGCATTTAGAATTCAAATATAGGCCTTTGAACTACAAAATTCCATGTCCTTTCACCTCACATCAGCCCACTTCTCCTCGAAGCAGTCTGTGCTTTGTCCCAGGATGTACGTCTCAGGAAGTCGGAGATGATGTCAGAGGCATTGCTTTCCCCGGCAGACCTGTGGGGCACTGCTGGGGAGTCCCCCCCACCCCAGTGTCTGGGCCTTGGGTCCTCTGTGTAGAGGACAGAGGGCACTTTGCCTTAGCACTGGGCCCCAGCCTTTCATTCGAATAAAGTAGATGTCAAACCGTTGTTGATTACAGCCTTGCCGTCAGTTGTCGCCTGACACTTTGGGGACATGCTCCCCTTTGTCCCATCAGTTACCATTACTGTGGCCTCATCAATTCAGGGCTCTGATGAGTTTCTCCCCCATTCTCTGTCTTCCTTAGTAAACAGCTGGTGTTTGGGAAATGTCTATGGTGTGGGGAGGATGTGTCTGTGTGCATCTAAGAGAGGTGAGCCTGGACATTGGGGGACTTCGGGGAGAATGGGGCAGCCAGTTACTTCTTTGAGCCAGTGCAGGCCCTCACAGCTTTGTCTCTCTGTTGCAGGGCCCAACATCTGTGCGACACGAGGCGTGAGCTCCTGCCAGCAATGTCTGGCTGTGAGTCCCATGTGTGCCTGGTGCTCGGATGAGGTAAGGAGCAGATACCTGGCCTCGCTTCTTTCCCAGACTGCCTTGTACCGACCACGAGGTCTCACCTCCCTCTGAGATACACAGGCTCTTTTCTCTTCCCAGCAAAACGAGGTGAAACCTTCCCTTTGATGGATGTTGAAGTGAGCTGTCTCGGGGGTGTGGCTGGGATCGCCTTCCAGAGCCGACCAAATGGCCTTGGCCTTGGCCTATATGATGGGGTCTCCTGGCCTCACCATAGTCACTGTTACCTCTTGACATACTTTGCTTGCCTTTTGCTGAGATGAAACACCCCAGGGAACCAGGGCCTCGGGTCTCGACAGCAGAGGCAGGCGAGGGCTGTAGGAACAGAAAGGATGCTGTTTGCAAACATCCAGCAGTTTAAAAAGGCAATTAAAAGAGGAACTTTTCATTTGTGGGGGGAGTGTTTAGATAGTGGATCTTCTCCTCCCATATCCTTTCTGTTAATGGGACTCCTAGGTGTCAATGAGGGAAGGAGCTGGACCAATTTGTCAGGATGGGGGGGGCAGGGTGACAGGGAAGAGTTAGCTGTGTCTAGGCAGAGCGTTTGTTGTGTCTGGGTCCTGGGGAATGAGTGTGTCTGAAGGCTGTGTTTGTGGCTGGGATGGGAATTTGGTGCTGTTAAAGGCTGGGGTGTATCTGTATGGGGTGGGGGGTGAACGTGGCTGGAGAGACTGCAGTGATTTCAGAGTCTGAGGCTGAGTCATTGGCTACCTCTCCATCCTCCCCACCTGGGCTCCTGGCTGGCTGCTCTCAGTTACCTGAGGGGCCCTCTGTCACCACAGATGTCCCTGCCCTCTGTGGTCTTAAGACTGCTCTACCCCAGCCCCTCATTCTCTCTGTCTGCTTTTCTTCCCGATCTGCTGAGTTTCCTAAAAAGGCAGCCTCCCTGGCAGGCTGGTTGGGGGATGGGAGCGTGTGAGCTGGGAGGCCACGTTCCTCCCCCGAAGGAGGACTGCCGCGACACACTGCCTTGGCCGCTGCGCAATTCCACACGGGAACTGCTTCCAGAGGCAGCTGCCCAACATCTGGGCCACATTGAATTCATTTAGCAAATGAAACAGTCCCTGGGGCAGGGAGGGGGTGGGGGGAGCCCTTCCCCTCCGCCCCCGCAGGTTCTCCACCCCTCTGGGCTGAGCTGGCTGCTCAAGTGTGAGGTGGCCTCCTCCCTTCTCACTGGCCTTAGCCTGCCTCTCTTGGTTGCCATCGCGGTATTAATAAGCTTCCTTGGCAAGGAAGCTGGAACTCAGTAACCGAATCCTGGAAGAGGGAAGAGCTGAGTGGGGAGGGTGCCTCATTGGACTGGGTGACCTAAGCAGCTTGGGGCAGAGTGGGAGCCAGGGGAGAAGCCCTAGTGTCACTTAAAGGTTGCTCTCCCCTCCCCCACCCCTGCCAGCCCAAAGAAAGGGAGACGAAAGCAACTGTGACCCAGAGTCTGGGGTAAAAGAAAACGCTCTTGGGGTGTCTGTCTCCTCTCTTGGGCAGCACAGGACAAGTCATGTGGCTGTGGAATGCTGGGGCTTGGTCAAAGCCCTTAGGTCGCGTGACTCCATTTTGGAGATGCAAGTATAGAATATTTATTGATGACTGTGGTGAATTCTGTCCCCTGGGGTAGGCCGGGGGAGGGCAGGGGCAGAAAGTGCAGGTTAGGGTCAAAGATGAGGCAGGACCAGCCAAGAAATGGGGAGTAAAGTCAGAGAGGAAATGGGTCCAGCTAGGACCAAAGAAAACTGATGAGGGGCGGTAGGAGGTCCAGGAAGATATTCTCTGGAAGAATGGAATATAAATGGGAAAGTAGGAGAGGCCAAGGCTTGAGCGAATGACTTCAGCTATCTTCTGTGCAAGAGGGAGGAAAGGAAGCAGCACAGGGGCCCAGTGCCCCCTCACCCCCAGAACTGGGAGGTGGGAATCCCAGGCTGTATCGTGAACAGGACTGCTATTTTTTCCCTGAGGACTTTCCCTGCACAGGCTGAGTTTAACTGCTGAAAGTGCCTTGGCTGTTGACTTAAAAACCCAAAACAGCACCGTCTGGGCCCTTTTGTATGTGATTTGTTGCCTAATCCGCCCTGGAGAGCCCTCTGCTCTTGGCCTGTGCCCCCAGCTGCAGGCGGGTTGGCAGTGCTTGGAAAAACAACTGGTTGGGCTCAGGCGTTCCCGTTCCCGTGGTCCTAGAGGACGGCTGGGTGTGGAGAGCAAGCGCTTGGCTGGGCAGTAGGAAAGCTGGCCTGTCTCCCTAGGGTGTGTTCTTGGGGGGTGGGAGGGGGCTTCCGATGCTGACACGGGTTGGGGTGGTGTGCGAGCTCTGGGCCGTGAACCTAGCACAGAGGCTGGCCCCACACGGAGATTCAACTTGTGGTCTTGGCCACAGTGGTGCCATGTTGTAATCTAGAACCTTCCAAAGTTGCTGGTGGTGAGAATCACCTGGGCTGCTAATTAAATATAAAAATTTCTCAGCATGGGCCCTGGACCTATTGCATCAGAATGAATGGTTATGATAGCAGATTTGGCATATCGAAGCAGCCGGTCATCCGGGTTATGGTGGGTGTAGGTGCTGGTGATGTTACCGGATGTGATATAGGACACCCAGATAAATAGGAATTAAACATCAATAACTCTTTAATATAAGTGAGTCTCCTGAATTTGGCAGCCCTGAGGTGGAGGGAAGTACTCAGAATTCTTATATTGTCCAGAGTGTACATCAGAGGGAGGACTCAGTGGCATCCAGGGAAAGCAGAACAGGCTTGTCCTGGAAAGCAGAAGCCTCCAGTAGGACTTCCTTGCCATGTTCTCCTCTGCATCTGCAGAGGAAAATTTAGGCCACTCTTTAATTCCTTTCCTAACGTAATTTCATTCTTACTTCACTGCTGCTTGGTCTTTTTACATTTTTTTTTTAATTTGGAGGATAAATGTTCATCTTGAGAGTTTTGCTCCAACTTGTTTTTGTGCAAGTATAATGCAAGTATAATGTTAAAAGTGCTCCTTCCCCTTTAGCCAGTGGGGTGTGACTACCAATAACTACAAACAAAAATGCTTTCCCTTTCTCTCCTTCTGTCTGTCCCCTTCACACTAGTTCTCTCTGTCAGTCAGGTGATTTCTTGTCCTCACCGGATGTCAATCAAAAGTGTAATGTTAGCTTATTTGAATTGGAGTGTTTGATAACAACCTGGGCAAACGAGTAAGTATCGGGCCATATTGTCTTTTGTCCTCCCAGAAGGATGTACAATAATAATAGTAGTTATAATGGTAGTAGTAGAAGAGAGTCACTTCTATTTGCATTTATTTGTTTAAACCCAAAAAGGTGAGTAGATTTGACTTACTGATATATATAGATTTCAACCACTCTCTCCAGATAGAGATTTTTTCATTTGGAAACAATTTCACACTCACAGTCCTCTTTTATCTTCTGATCAACCCAGTGAGATAGGAAGGGTAATGATAGTTATTCAGCCTGTACTTGCCCAATTTCCAAAATGGGATTCATGGAAAATTCGACTAATTGCATGTGTCACTCTCCCAGGAAAGGGAGGGAATTTAGCTCATACGGCACGTAGCTGGAACTTCCCACCTCGGTGCTTGTGATCTTCCCTTGGGTCTTGGTTATTTTTGCCCTTTTTATGTAATATCCGGTTTCACTGGAAGCTGGGACTTTAATATTCCTCTCCCTTCCTTCCCATTTTCTAAGTAACCTGGAGACCTTCCTTCTCCCTTCTCAGCCTGTGTTGTCAAGAAAGGGAACATTGCCCGAGAGTGTTGAGGTCACTCACTTGGGTTCTGGGACTAGAGGCTCTTAGGGAGACTTGGCTGGGGAGCTGGGCTGTGTTCCTGACCTCTCATGTCAGTGACCGCAAAAGGGAGGGAGGGACACAGCTTTGTTTGTTAGTATTTACATTTCTAAGGAAATTCACAAGGAGTCATAAGGATCATCAGCAAAGGCCCCTCATTTCAAACCTTCTAAAAAGCACCGTCAATGAGCGAACAGGAACCAGGGCGTGCAATCCCCCCCCAAAGCATTCTCTTCCTCGTGGACCCAGCCCCTTTGGGGACACACCATGGCCTTGCTGTTCTCTTTTGTTTCCTTGGCCTCCCCCTCCCCTCTCTCCTTCAGCATCTGTCTTAGCTCTGGAAAGGATCAGCTCCTCAGTGCATCTCGGTCTGTCCAATCCTTCCCTTTTTTGGAAGGTTTTTCTCCCCAAGGCTTTGTGGGCAATTGGAATCAGAGATACAGGGGGTAGTTTTTAGCAAGAAAGATGCTGCTTCCTGAGGGAAGGGGTGGGAAGAGGAGGGCAGGGGGCTGTAACAAGAGTTTGGGCACAAAATCCCGAGTGCTGTGGGTCCTCCCCTCTGCTGTTCCGGGGTGTGGGCGGGGGCGTTCATTTCTCTCAGAGACTTGGAAGACCCTCAATGTCCTTGCTGGAATCTTTTGAGCCAGGAAGGCTAAGTCTTAAACACTCTTTCCCATGGCTCATGGGTTTCTCTGCCCTCAAACCTGAGGCTGAGAGAGAAAGAAGGAAGCTGCTGGTTTCCAGAAGTCCTTCCGCTTTTTGCCTAGACCAGGGCAGCCCTCATGCCATTTATCTCAGTGCATTCAGGCGGCTATAACAAAAGTGCCTGAGAGTGGGCGGCTTAACAACCACCATTTATTTCTCACATTTCTGGAGGCTGCGACTCCCAAGATCTAGGGCCCAGCAGATTCTGTGTCATAGTATAAGAGGGGGGTCCTCAGGAAAGGGGAGTGTCCCAGGACCCCACCCCCACCTCAAACCAGAGAGATCCAAGACACCTAGGACTACAAATCCCAGAATGCCATCATCACCAAAGGAAGGATGCTGAGGACTGAGGGTGGAGTTAAGAAATGGTTTTAGGGCTTTAAATACCAGACCTGTGAGCCTGGAGGGGCCTATTGCTCGTGGTGGTGGATGCCAAGTTTTTTTGAGTGGGCCATGAGATTCCAGCTCAGCGGAACTGGTAAGACGCATTCACCAATTTATTCTTTATCTTTTTCCTTTCCCTTTTTGTAAATAAGCCCTTTTATTAACTTTATTGTGTGTGTCTGCAGTTGAGTCTTTTAAGTCCCTTTTAAGCGCACGGGTGAGAACCCAGACAGGCACCCCATTTATATCGGGGCTGCCCTGTAACAATAGATGGTGTTTTCTTGCCAAGTGTCCTCACATGGCAGAAAGGGTGATGTGACCTCCAAGGACCCTCCTAGCCCCCATTATCTTGGGGCAAGGATTTAGCATCTGACTTTTTGGGGCAGACAGACATTGAGCCTATGACGCCATTGGTGTTGTTCCCATAGAGGAGGGGGCAGAGAGGGAGACTGGGGGGTCTTCAGTAAGAGAGTACTGATTTTTTGAGTGTGGGTGGCTCCTTGTAGCCCAGTCCCTTCCCCGAAGTGCTCCCACCAGTCACCCAGGGGCAGAGTGCTATCTCCCCGCCCCACCCCTCCTAAGTCCCTACCTGGGGGGGCTCTCAGGTGCGGCTCTTCCCAGGACTGTCACTGCCAGGTCCCACTTTTCTGCCTGGACTTTCACTCTATTCTAGAATGAAATGCAACTTAGCATTTCATGGGGAGAATTAGTCAAACGTGCTCGTTAACATCTCACTTCTGCCACTTCCTACCTCTGTAGCGCAGACAGATGACTTAACTTCTCCCAGTTCCACATTTCTTCCATGTAAGGTTGGATTCCACGTTTCTGAAAGTACCAAACATCATTTCCTCACTTATAAAATAATCCTAGTTCTAGCATCGCAGAACCATCATTAGGGGATTGCACGAATCCATGTCACGCGCGGAGTACAGAGTGGAGTGTGCAGCAAGTGCTCAGTAGCTGTTGACATAACTGTTGCGGTTCCTGGCTGGGTTATTCAGCTGACTTCTGGATATGGTTGTGAGATGGGTGGGGGTGAGGGATGTCAGGGACCTGAGGGCCCGAGGTCTAGGTATTATGAAATAGGACGAGGGAGGTGTTTTCCAGCTTTCGCAGCCAGTGCCCTCAGCGGGGCCTCCTCGTGGTTGGTGCCCACATCATGCTGGCTAACTTTGTCAGTGTCAGCGCAGGAAGGGCCTGAAAACACCATGTCACCTAATCCTCCCACCTTTTATTGAACAGGTGAGGAGACCGAGGCACACAGGGGTGAAAGGATTTATCAGAGCTCACTTGGCTCACTAGTGGCAGACCTAGGATCGAATCTGATTCCAGTGTGCTTTCTCCCAACACTGAGGTGTAAGGGCACACGGAGCCCCCAGAAACCCATGGGATGCTTGCCATGGTCTCAGAAGGGTGCTCCACTTGTCCTTGTCCAGGGCCAAAGAGGAAGCTAAAGCCATAGGACAGGCTCTGGCCAGTGGCCTGGCAACGTGGCGCTTGCCCAAGTGTGTGCAGGTCACTCATAAATGATTTACCTGGGGCCTATTTTTTTAAAATTCAACATCCATTCATAATGGAAATTTTTACTTATTTATTATTTATTTATGCATAAGAGAGCTGGGGTGTAGGCCAGAGGTGTGGAGCGGTGAGAAGGTTCATCAGGACAGAGTGGGGAGCAGAACAGGCCGATCTACTGAAATACACTGCTGAGGGGAGCAGTGGGTAAGACAGGGGCGGTCTGTGGCTCCGATCCCTGGCATCAGCTCCCTGGCTGGGGATCGAACTCAGGCTACTGCAGCGATAGCACTCAGACTTAGCCCCTAGGCCACCGGGGAGGCACCCCCAGAAACTGTTGATGGAGCCTCTCTTTACAAGAACTAACAGCAGGCATTGTGCCAGGTGTTCTGCATGCCCTGGCATAGTCAGCCTCGTGTACCATCCCTGCCAGGATGGGGCTGTTATTGTCTTCATGTAACGGCTATTGTCGTCCCCAAGTGGGGAGAGTTTCAGTGACTCACCCTAGGAACCAGTTGGCCAGTAAGTGGCAACGCTGAGATGTGGTCTCAGCCAAACTCCTCCTGTGCTCTTAACCCCCGTCTCTGCCACCTGATCTTTGGTGGTTTCAGCTTCCCAGGGGGTCTTGCAAGGGGCCTTCTCGGCAAGGACTGTGCCAGTTCATTTATGCTGGTTTAGCTCCAAGTGCTGGGCGAGCTCTAGGCCACTGGGAGGTGGCACAGCCTGCAGGTGCGGGGAGAACTCTGCTCTGCTCACAGACTTGCCCTTGGTCTCCTTCTTCTAGGCCCTGCCTCTGGGCTCGCCCCGCTGTGACCGGAAGGTGAATCTGCTGAAGAATAAGTGTGACCCGGAGTCCATCGAGTTCCCCATCAGCGAGGCCAAGATCCTGGAAGCCAGGCCTCTCAGCGACAAGGGCTCTGGGGACAGCTCCCAGGTTGTTCAAGTCAGTCCCCAGAGGATTGCGCTGCGGTTACGGCCAGGTAGGGCTGGGCTCCTGTGGGCAGAGGCCCCGGGCACCTGGGCACAGGGCACAGTGGAGGTCTGGGCAGGAAACCTGAGCAGGAAGCAGCTCAAAACAGAAAGGGGGTGACGAGAAGGCTGCGGGGGAGTTATGTGCAGGCAGCAAGAGAATGGAAGGTGTTGGGACTTTGAGTCGGATTTGAGTTTGAGTCTTGACTCTTCCAGATATTAGCGATTTGATCTGGAGTAAGTTACTTAACCTTCGTAACATAGTAGGTCTTCAAAAAAGTTTGTTTCTTCTTTCCCCCAATATCTGTTTTATACAAGGCTTGTAGCTTAGTTTTGAGGCTGAAATGAGATATAAGATGAACAAGCAAATTTAAGCCCCTTTTTTGTGTGCAATTGGCACGGGGGGGCACAGGGGCAGAGAAAATAGGCTGAGAACATTAGGAGGAGGAAGAATGAGACTAAGAGACAGTCTTTTTGAAGCATTGACTTTGACTTTCCAATTAGATCAAGAAGAATTTAAGAAAGTAATTTACATGTGCAAGGCATATATTAAGTTCCACAAAGAGTGGCACTCTCGGTAATCCCTTCTTATCCACAGTGGATGCATTTCAGTGCCCCAGCAGGTGCCTGAGACTCAGAATAGTACTGAACCCCGCACACGCACACACACATATGTGCACAAAATACAGTGCATATGTATGTGTATGTGTGTGTGCGTGTGTGTATACATACATATGCACTGTATTTTTTCCTAACACACTAAGTCCTCTCTTAATGTGATTGATTGGTTTTTGGAAACTGAGATTTTAAGTGAAACAACATAAAATGAAACCAACTTTTACCACGCCAATTTGATGTAAACAAGAGTTGAGTTCCTAAGGCATATTTCTGGTCATAAAAATATCACTGAACTTCTAAAATGAAAACCCCCAACACTTCTAATATTAAACAGTAATTTGCATTCATTCATTCATTCATTTTCCAACTCACTTATTCTAGTTCAGCATGGCAGGTGGCTGGAGCTTGTTCCGGTGGCAGCTGAGGGCACAAGGCAGGACCCAACCCTGGACAGGATGCCCTCCCATTGCAGGTGCACTCACACCCACATTCCCACATTCACTCAGACTGGGGTAATTGAGACACGGATAACTGAGACACACCTGTGAATCTAATGGGCACATCTTTGGGATGTAGGAGGAAATCAGAGCACCGAGAGAAAACCCGCACAGACAGGAAGAGAGCTGATGAACTCCAGACAGAGACCCTAGACAGGAGTTAAGATTTTTTTTTCTCATCAAAGGTATAATGAAATGCTATTGATTGAAGTGATGTTATTAGAGGACCTGCTGTGTATCCATACCTATGATAAAGTTTAATTTAGAAATTAGGCACAGTAAGACATTAACAACAATAATAACGAGATAGAGCTCATATAACATTATAAAGTAATAAAAGTTATGTGAGTGTGTTCTCCCTCACAATATATCATTGAATGGTGAGTAACTGAAGACTTGGAAAGCAAAAGCACTGATTGGGGGGCAGGTTCTTGCCTTTTATAGGGTCTGAAGCATAGAAAGTGCCAAAACCTCTGTGACTCAGGGTGGTAGATCCTTGGAATTTAGAGGTGTAGACAGCTGGGCATTTAGAAAAGATGGAAATTTTTAGAATGGAACAGAAGAGGTGAAAAATAGGGTGGGGGGAGCATTTGAAAGATTGGATGAGAAATAAAACTGCAAGGGTAGAGAAGAGACCAGGGTTTTTACTTTTGATTTGATCAAGAAATTACTTAATCCCAATGATGTCCAAATCCACTTGGAGGGAGAAAGAGGAAGAAATCTAACATTCTTCTGCCTTCTAGATGATTCGAAGAGTTTCTCCGTCCAAGTCCGGCAGGTGGAGGACTACCCCGTGGATATCTACTACTTGATGGACCTGTCTTACTCCATGAAAGACGATCTGTCCAGTATACAGAACCTGGGCACTAAGCTGGCCTCCCAGATGCGCAAGCTCACCAGTAACCTGCGGATTGGCTTCGGGGCCTTTGTGGACAAACCCGTGTCTCCGTACATGTACATCTCCCCACCGGCGGCCCTCAAAAATCCCTGCTATGAGTAAGTCCCTTCTCTGAAAGCCAGAGTAACACCCCTACCCTTCACCCCAGACAGGGCCACATCTCGTTTCCTATTCCTGGTTCTTGGGGCTCTTTGTTGATTGCCTTCTGGCCGAATCATAGTTCCTCTCTGCCTTGGTCTTCCTGTCTGGCAAGGGCGCTTGCCTGTTATCTGAAGTTTGTGTTAATGGAATCCAAGGCAAGAAGACCTAGAAAGAAAATCCATCAGCATTTTGGTCTTGGTCATGAATAGAGAACGGGCAAACTCCCTTGCCTGTTCTTTAAATTGTCAAAGTCAAGATAAATTTATGGATAAGTAAATAGAGGAATTATGGCTTCAGCAGGATTGATTCCATTGTCATTCTCCTCCTCTTCCTCAAATGTATAAGTCCTATAGGGTTAAAATGCAGCAAATAAAGTCCTAGAGAAATATAAAAGAATGGAAATTATATTTATGGAACCATTTAATCATCTGTAAATTGATAAAGTGTGACTCTATTGGCACTTGGTTTATAATTGATTGAATGACTTGTTTATTTAACGGTGGAGACCATGCACACCCCCGGGCTTGCATCATTTACAATGATGGTGACCGAGCCTGACAAGGTCTAATCCTTTTTTCATTTTCAGAGTTATATGATGTGACTTTTAACCTGTGTGGGTCCTGTGTTTCCCCAGTACAGTCTGGAGATGACTGTCAGTCATCAATTTAACTAACAAATTAATTAGGCTGAGGACAGAAATAGTCCTGTCTGGCACAGACCCATTTATTAATGGTGCAGGGACATTTAGTCACCCGTGGCCATTGCTATATGTTTGTGTTAGCGTTACTTCAGAGAAGTGTTGAGTATAAGGTGATAACAACTAAAGCCTCCCTCTGATCGAAGTGCTTGATGTTTATTAACTCCCCGAAGCGTCACAAAACCTCTTATGAGTTATGTGCTGTCATGTCCCCATTTTTGTATCTGAGCTGTAGAGCATCTTGCCTAAGACCCCATGGCTAATAAATGGAGAAGTTGGTTTTTTTTTTTTTTTGGCGTGTGAGATGTTTATTTTTCCAACAGAGCTTCTAAAACTTACAAGGCATTTATTTAATTTAATGCAGCCTTCTGTTTAAAAGTAGGTGTTAATCAATATGAAATTTTATGGTTTTTATTTTTAATTTTTTAAAATTAGATTTATCTTCTTACGTTGTTGTTCATCTTTGGACAGTATTTGATTTCTTCCCTCAGGTGTAGTCCATTGTTCTCTCACTACCATGGCACCTGAGATCCATCACCGTAACCCCTTGAGCTCTTTCCTCCCCTGTTTTGACCCTTCTCTCTCCCATCCCCTGCTGTATGCCTTAAGTCTATGGTCAACTTGCAAGTTTTCTTTTTTTTCCTGACCTTGTGTTTGGTTTTCCTATATCCCCCCATGAGTGAAACCACCTTGTATTTATCTTTTTCCTTCTGACTTACTTTGCTTAGCATAATCCCTTAGGAGCTGGGATTTGAACCCAGGCAGTCTGGTTCCATGTCATTTAGGCAGGTCAGGTCAGTATGAGGCCTAGGTCATTTGAGGGTTTGGGGGACTGTCTGCCACTGGTGATTATTATAGAGCTGGTCTGGGCATACCACTGTCTGTATTTACCTCCTCCCATCCCCCTCCCTATACAGCCTTCTCCATCACGGTGTCTGCTAAAATGTTTCCCTCCCTCCCCAGTATGAAGACCACCTGTTTGCCCATGTTTGGCTACAAACACGTGCTGACACTAACGGACCAGGTGACCCGCTTCAATGAGGAAGTGAAGAAGCAGAGTGTGTCTCGGAACCGAGATGCCCCAGAGGGCGGCTTTGATGCCATCATGCAGGCCACAGTCTGTGATGTGAGTTCACAGGGCTTGGAGTGCCAGGTGTGCTTCTCACAGGTCAAAATGGGGAAGGAAGTGGCTCAGCTATGCAGATGTCTGTGTGCAGCAAGAGGTTGGAACTAGGCAGAGCTCCTATGGCTTGAGCAATAAGTTGTTCCCAATACACAATCGGTTTCCATTTCCTGGCTAGAGCTGACATTTGTTTGAACCTCAGAGGTCCCAGGTGTCCTTTGGGGAGGGCCTCTCTCCAGTGCCTCTGGAAGTGTATCAGAGTCAGGGTGGGGTTCTCCTGACCTCAGCCAAGTGCACAGCTGTTCAGATGGGATTTCTTCTAGTCCAGCTCAGCGCAGCTCTGCGGATGCAGGTGGATTTCTAGATGGGTCATGTGATTATCATTGGAAAAATTATATTTTGCCTTGAAAAAGGTGTTTCAGCTATGAGACTGTTTTCCTAAGAGAACACAAACCCCCAAGCCCTGCGATGGAAAGTTCCAGTTGGTGCTCCAGGGATTGGGACGAAGGCCTTTCTCAGAGAAGACTCATCCTGTCCTGAGGCAGGGGTGTCTCTGGGTCTTTGCTTTCTCCCAGTGCCTACAATGGACTAAAATGCCTCTCTCCTTTGCCCTTTCTTTTTTTTAAACAGGAGAAGATTGGCTGGAGGAGTGATGCATCGCACCTGTTGGTGTTCACCACTGATGCAAAGACTCACATAGCACTGGACGGAAGGCTGGCGGGCATCGTCAAGCCCAATGATGGGCAGTGCCATGTTGGCCGTGACAACCACTACTCTGCCTCCACGACCATGGTGAGATTCTGCTTACGACCTGTGGTTCCTTTTCACCATGGCTGGTGCTGCCCTAACCCTGGTAGAGTTTCTGTGTGCATATAAAAATGGCAGCCCATCCCCTGGGCAGGGTGCGGGGTTCATAGCAGCCTGCTCCCACCCCTACAAACTGGAAGCCCTCCTCAGGGCACACACTGCATAGCCATTAGAGGATTAGAGATGGCCCTGACCAAGGTCAGTGTTTGTACCACTTCCATAGCCTCTGGCAGCAGCAGCAGCAGCAGCGTGGCTTCCAGAGTGGACCCAAAGGGCTTTTGCAGATCCAGCTGGAAAGCCAGACTTTCTGTTTATTCTGCACTGACCAGCCCTTTCTTGGAATTCCATGCCCTTATTGGAAGAAGATAAAGGAAAAAGATCAAAAGTCATCCCAAGCACGGAGAGCAGGTCATATGGGAAAGGCTAAAGGGCTCAGTCATTTAGCATGAAGGATAGGAGGCAAAGGATGATTTAATGATGCATGAGAAGACTTCTATGTCTTCTGTGGCTATAGATGGTTACATAAAGGAAAAGAAGTTGAAATGAAAACAGGACAAATTGTCATCAGAAGTAAAGGAAATGTCCAGACCCCCAGAATGTTGATGCTCTGGCCATCTTGGGGGAGGTGAGAATTCTTAATCTCTTAGAGACAGTAGAGCAACTACCTCTTCTCGGTGGCTCAAAGGTATACCTGTGTACAAGCAGGAGCCTGAGTTGGATGATTTCATGAGCTCCCTGTAAGATCGCATTCCTGGGGATGTGTCCACAATTTACCAGCATACCCAGTGTTGCAAGTTCCTTGCTATTGGCGACATCCAAGTTAAGCACCACCTGGCAATGGGTGAGCCAGTGACTATGGACCCCCCTCTATGCCAGGTGCCTTCTCGGGAGCTGAGCGAGCTAAGGAGCCTCTATAGGTCTTACCTTTAAGGAGTTTTGGTTTAATTGAGATATACATAATAAGACAAGGTGCGTGATCAGCACTAATTGGGTGGCGCAGTCAATAAGGGCTCAACGTTGTCAGAAGAGACAAGCATATTATAAGCTGGGATGATCAGGGGACTCTCCTGGGGAATGTGGGACTTGATCTGGGTCCTATGTGTGGAGGTCACCAAAGAAGCCCAATCTGGGTGGGAGAAATAGCGTGGGCCAGGTCTGTGGTAAGGGAAGAGGGAGCGAGGTAAACAATGATTAGAAAGGAAAATGGAGGCCACACGCTGGAGGGCTGCAAGAGTCAGATAAAGGTGTGTGTCTGTAACTCCAAGACAGAAGGAGGCTGCTCTGTGGTGTGAGTGCAGCAGATCTGAGTGGGAAGAAAAGGGCTTAGTTTGACACCACCAGCTTGGACCACCTCATCTTTTTCTGGAGTTCACGTCTATTCCTAGTTTTGTGCTTCTGCTGACCCTTCTTGCCTTGATTTGGTCATGGGTGAAAAGCCATAAGCACCGTCACTGTCTGTGCCACAGCTCCAGACAGCCAGATTCTAAGGCTTAGAACCCAGGGGGCTACGGGAGACCCTTTACTACCCTCCATTTCCTCCCTCTTTCCAGGATTATCCCTCTCTGGGGCTGATGACTGAGAAGCTATCCCAGAAAAACATCAATTTGATCTTTGCGGTGACTGAAAGGGTAGTCAACCTCTACCAGGTGACTGTCTTTGGGGCTTCCTGGAGGGGTGGAGGATCTGTCCCTGGGAAACAGCTCTGGCCAGCACTGGCCTTGACCCCATGATCCCCAACAGGAAAGATGTGTTCCCAGGCGCTAATGGCTCCTCTCTTCTGCCTCTGCCTGCTCCGCCTCCTGCCTGGAGAGGGGAGAAATTCAGTGGGCTGAGGGGTGTGAGTTGTTCTTTATAGTTTTGCTCAGGGCTGGAAAACTGCCAAGTAGGTTCCTGGCAGTGACGAGTAAAACATCCCATCCTTGCCTCAGTCTTCATTTCAAGATCCTCAGTCTGATTTGGGGAGGCTTTGGAGGTCATCACCAACATTTGGTCAACTCTGGACCTCTGGGTCTTCCTTTCTAGAACTACAGTGAACTCATCCCAGGGACCACAGTGGGAGTCCTGTCTGCAGACTCCAGCAACGTTCTCCAGCTCATTGTTGATGCTTATGGGGTAAGTGTCTTGCCCTAGAATGGGCCTGTTCTACATTTTGGGGGGGGCACAGACTTGGGAGTCCTGGCTGCCAATATCCCATGCAGCCTTCACTGCCTCCTTTTTGTTCTCCCAGAAGCTAGGTGATGGCCAGCAGTGGAGGAATGCAACCTTTTGAGAAAGAATTGAGCCCAGAGAGGAATGCCAGG
>PVIJ01020190.1:0-21537 GCA_004024925.1 Scalopus aquaticus | reverse complement strand
GGTGGGAGAGAGACAATCAGTGGGGGGGGAGGGGGGGAGGAAGGAGCCGGAGGGAGGGAAGGGAAAGGGCACAAAATGGAATAGAAAAGAACACAAGGGACCATGGAGATGGATCACGGGTGAATTGGTGGTGGGCTACCCAAGGGGAATGCAAAATGTAAAAGACATAAATAACAATAAAAATATATATTATAAAAAAGAAAAAAAATCTTGCAATATCGGGCCTCCCCGGTGGCGCAGCGGTTGAGCACTGCGCTGTGGAGCTGTCGGCAGCGCGCGATGCGAGTTCGATGCTCAGCGGGGGAGAATCCCACATGGTGTGGCAGACCTCTCCTGCATTGCCCGCTCCTCCCCTCAGCAGTGTATTTCTGATCTGCCTGTTCTGCTCCCCACTCTGTCTCTGGTGAACCCTCTTGCCGCCCCACACCTCTGGCCTGTACCCCAACTTGTATGTATAAATTAAAAAAAAATCTTGCAATATCATGCTGCTGTCAATTTCTCGAGTGTTCTGTCTCTCCACTGAACCTTTAGCCAAGGTGAAGATGCAGGGGAACTGGTGTTCTCCCCCACTGATGGCAGAAATGTAAATTTCTACAAGTACTTTGAAAACCTTGGCAGCATCTACCAAAGGAAAGATACAAGCTTATACAATTACCCAGTAATTCCATTCCTAGGTATACGCTCAGTAGAATGTGCATCTATATTTCATAAAAGACATGAAGAAGGATGTTTATAACATCACTGTTCACAGTGACCCCAGATTGGAAACCAAGAAGATACCCATCGATGGCAGAATGAAGAAATATTTATAGTATAATAATACAATGGAGTAGGGAGATAAGAATCAACAACCAGGACCTCCCTGGTACAGGGGTTAAGTCTCAGCACTATGAAGCAATCCACAGCCACTGCAGCATGAGTTCAATCCCCAGTCAGGGAGCTGACCCACATGGCGCAGCAGGGCTCTCCTGTCTGGCCCGCTGCACCCCTCAGCAGTGTATTTCAGTCGATCCTCTTATTCTGCTCCCTACTCTGTCTCTGGCAAATCCTTTCACCGCCTCGCACCTCTGGCCTACACCCCAGCTCTTGTATGCATAGATAAATGCATCTTTAAAAAAAACAAAGATAAAAAAGAATCACAGCCAATGGCAGGTGACATTGTGGGTTAATGTGAGAAATACAATACTGAGTGGAAGAAGCCCGACACAAGGGTCCTAGTATATGACTGAATTTATACAAAGTTCAAAAGCAAGCAAAATATTCTATTAGAAGACAGGAAGTGGATGGTAATGATCTAAAGGAATTACGGTGAATGCTGGTTTCTGGCAATGACCCACTTTATAATCCAGGTGCTGGTTACATGGACTTGTTCAAATGGCAAACATTCATTATATCATGTTCACTTACAACTTATGTTTTTTGCCATATTTAGGTAATTGTTTTCATATGAATAAAAATAGTAACACCTACTAGCCACTGAGTTGCAAACTGAAATACCTTCAGAGTGGACTTACTGTGTATTGGAGAAATGGGTCAGTGGATCAGGTATGAGGATAAAAAGAAGTGGCAGGGGGTTCTAGTGAACAGATTCCAAAAAGGATAAAGATTTTGGAACTGTTTCTTTATTATAACACGATGCCAAGGCCTCAACCTGCTCCAGTGGGTACAGGACTTTTTTGATTCTCAAGAATGAGATCCCATGAGGTACTACCCAGCTTGGGTCCAACTTCCATTTGGACCCTCATTCTCTGCTTCCTTGTGGCCTGGGCCCTTGGCTTATTCAGTCTAGTGCTCATCTCTGTGTTCAGTTTCCAGTGCAAATCTGGACCCTTCTGTTGTTCTGTTACTGGGTTGGAGCATGAGGAAGGGGCCCGAATTCTTTGAGGAGGAAAGGAGACACATTCACCCCAGCCTCCCTTAGGATGGATTATCAAGAAGACAATCAGATCTCTCACAATGCCAGACTAACCGCTTTCTATCATCCGCTGTGCATTATCATGCTAAAAGAACACATCCTCTTCCTGGTATACTAGCCTGGGTATATACCACAGGAAGAATGGAGTGCAGGGAGAAAAATATGTCCCCCCATTCCACTAGCATCAAAATCATGCTCTGTATTTTGACTAGTTGTGTACAATCTGCTTCGCCTAGGAGACCGTGAATGCCCTGAGGGCATGGACTGTGTTTTTTTTTTTTTTTTTTTTTATATATACCTAAGTGTCCTCAAGGCATCGCTGAGGGATGGAGGCGGTGCCATATGGTGATGTGCTCCGCTGGGTAGTGCTTGAAAAAAAAGCTGTTGCCACTGGCAAAAGGGAGCATTTTCAAGCAAATACTTGCTTGCCCCCACCAGATTGCATCTGTCTGCTGTTCTGTACACTTGTGCTTACGTTACAAAAGACGAAAGGCTCCAAGCAGGAGTGTGGGCAAGTGGAAGGTTGGGCCCTGCAGAAGGATGGGTCTGCATGTAGCTTTGGGTGCCTGTACCAACTCTGGGGTGTGGATCCTGCAATGCAGAGATGCTATAAATACTCTCTTGGGATATAATGGCCGTCACAGACATCACCCCATACCCCACCTAACAGAGGGCGGAGCTCCAGGCTTTACTTTTCACTTAGAAAGAACTTTTGTCTTCATATAAGCATAATTAATATGTTAATTGTGGAAGATTTAGAAAATACCAGAAGCATAAGTAATGTTTTAAATACATGCGATACTTGTACCTAGAAATAAACACCGTCATTCCTTCCAGCCTTTTCTGGACCAGTCTGGACACTGGTCTCCAAGAGTGCTGGGCTATATTTTCATGTTGATTTGCTTCTGTCCTAATGCCAAGTGGGGTCGTCTCCGTGGTGCCTCATCCATGCCCTTCACCCTCTCCTCTCTCTCCACTTCTCACCGACACCCCTCTGCGCCGACAGTGTGGTCTACTGCTCCTTTTCCATTCTCTGTCACAGGTATAGTTGTGGCCTGATCTCACTACCCTGCTCCTCTCAAGTCCTTCCCTTTGGATTATCAAGAGCCTATTTAATAAATCAAAGACCCTGTTGTGTTCTTGCTCTAGCCAACCTAATTAGCCTCATGGCAAGATGGATGGATGCCTCCGACTAATTGGGGTACACACATAGTAGGAAAGAGAGTAAAGACAACATTTACCTGACACACACACACTTCTGCATTCCATCAAGTCAGAGATGCTAGTAATTACAAGACAAGCCATTTAAAAGATTTTTATCAAGACATAGGGGCCTCCCTGGTGGTGCATGGGGTTAAGTCTCAGCATTATGAAGCTATCCAGAGCCACTGCACGAGTTCGATCCCCAGCCAGGGAGCCTCCCACATGGTGCAGCAGACCTCTCCTGTCTTGCCCACTGCTCCCCTCAGCAGTGTATTTCAGTAGATCTGCCTGTTCTGCTCCCTACTCTGTCTCTGGTGAATCCTCTCACCACCCCCATGCCTGGCCTACACCCCAGCTCTTATATGCATAAATAAATAAATCTTTAAAAAAGACATAGCACGCACAGAGAAAAGTGTATAAAGCAGAATAAATGAGTAATTACAAAGGGATTATCTGTGTGGCCTACAGCTGGGTCAAGAAATAGAACAGAATAGCAGCCTTGCAGAGATTCTCCACTCACGCTCCCTCCAGATTCTAGAAAATACCACCTGCCTTGACTTATTACCCTATGTCTTGGTTCTGCCCATTTGTTTTGTACTTTCAGGATATCTTTTCTATTATTATTATTAATGTCCTATCATTATTTTACATTCCTGTTTGTTTCTTCATGATATAGGATTTCTCTCCTCAGGTACAGTCACCCTAGTTTTTCCACCATCAAAGCACACATAATCCCCCACCAGAGTCCATTGTGCTCTCCTCCCCCCATCTTTCTCTCCTCCCACCCCTTCTCCTCTTCCCCTCCCCTCTCCCTCTCCCATGTCCCTCTCCTCTCCTCTTCCCTTCCCCTCTCTACCACCTTCCTCTCCCCTCTCCCCTCAACCCATGCCTCAGATCTATGGTCGTTTTCAAGGGTAGCTTTTAAAGTTTGTCTTTCTCTGATCCTTTGTTTGGTTTCTCTATATTCCATCTGCCTATTTTTTAACCACATAAGTAGCATCATACATTATAGATCCTTTTGTTTATGCCTCCTATCATTCAACATTACATTTGTGAGATTCATCCTTGACTCGCCCCTATTTTATGTAGCCCTAAGAAAGAAAAAACACTACCAATTAAACAATGGCACAAAGCTTTCTTATCACTTATAATTTTTATTTTATACCTATGTAAAGAGGTCTTTTAGACTTATTTGGTCAGACTTTTATCACATATTATTCCTGCACACTCAAAAAAAGGGGAAATATAAGCAAAAGAAATTGGTAAGGTGTCCATAAAACTCCTTTATGTTCAGAATTCAATTCTCTAAATCACTCTGACTCACAGTCAGAGATGTCCATTTCCTTTTTTTCTTCTTTTTCCCATTTCTTTTTTTTTTTTTTTTACACACATTGTACCATGATCTTATTGGTATGGCTTTTCTTTAGGGTGCCCCACTATTGCCTCCAGAGTTTTCATCAAAGCTGAAGATCCCAGTCTGCAAATGTGGATGCTGGAACCTTCTCAATTTTACCAGAAGAGTCAATGAAAGGTTTTTCAGACAACAACCAGGATTCCCAGTTCCTCCCCATATGATCTTCACCAGTTTGTTGACTGAAGTATTATAAAGTTGAATGGCTGCATCAGGGCCACCAGGAATAGGAGTCAAGTATGCAGCTACTCAGCAACAACCTCACAAATGGATGTTCAGCTGCCCTCAATTCCCAGATGCAGCCCAATGCCTGAGACGACACACTCTCATTAATGCGTGTTAGTAACAATGAAATGCAGTGGTATTCTAATGTCTTTATCATGCCTTATAAGATAGTAGGAAATGGCCATGTGGTGGGACTATACTTCCCTAAGAAAGAGAAGAGGGCCTCCCTGGTGGCACAAGGAGTTAAGTCTCAGCACTATTATCTCCAGCCACTGCAGCACAAGTTCGATCCCCGACCAGGGAGCTTCCCACATGGCGCAGCAGACCTCTCCTGTCTCCCCGCTGCTCCCCTCAGTGTGTTTCAGTGGATCCGCCTATTCTGCTCCCCACTCTGTCTCTGGTAAATCCTCTCACCACCTCCACCCCTGTACCTCTCACCTACACCCTAGCTCTTATCTGCATAAATAAGTAAATAAATCATTTTAAAGAAAGAAAGAGAGAAAGGGAAGGAGGAAGGGAGGGAGAATAAACAACCAGCAATGAACAATTTAGTATATCAAAAAAATATTTGGGTCAAAAAAATTTGAGAAGCCTTTTTCAGTCGAATTATGAAATGAGTATACGGTAGATTTGGCTGAATTTATCTAGATTTTAACTAAAAATATTCTTTCATGTTTTATGCTTTATTTCTCTATCAGTTTCACAGTAGCTGCGCTTACCATGACGGGGTCCACCACCACCCTCCATCTGCCCAAGCCCCCCAGCCGGAAACTTACATGACATCTCCCTCAATCATGAGCCTCACGCCCAATCTGAGTCTAAATGGCATCCCTCCACTCACCCGAAGCTCCCTCCTGTCTGTCCACACATCCCCCCTTCAACACAGACAGTGCAGTTCAGACCACCATCTTTGCTCAAGTCGAAGACTACACAGGTATCCTCACAGCTGTATCCTCATCTCTTTGAGACCCACCATCATCCACTTTCCACCGAGCAAAGAAAGGCTCTTTCTAAAATATAAATCTAGACACGCTACTCCATGGCTCTACCAACCGATATCCAAACTCCTTACTATGGCTCATCAGTTCCCGAATTTTCTGGATGAGCAGTGCCACGTATGGCCTGCGGGTGTGTCCAAACAAGTCTCAGGCACCCCACTCTCTAGACTCTGATTTCACTGTGATGCTGCAGGGCTATGTCTCGTGCAACGTGCCTGACCACACACAGCAGCCCTGTCCCTGCTGATCCTCAGTCTCATCTGTAGTATTTTCCCCCTTGCTCTTTACAGTGGACCAAATTATCCTAGTCCCCCAATTCATCAAACTCTGTCCGATTTTGTGTGTGCTGTTCTGTCTTTTTAGGCACACGTACCCTCAAGACTCCTTCACTTGTGACTTCTCCTCCTTAGTTTGGGTGATACCTCTTCTAGAAAGCTTTCCTTGACTGTGCAGTCTTTCTGGGCAGCCATTCCGAGATCTGGTTAAAACTGTAACAGATGTGGTGTATATACATGATGGAATACTACTCAGCCATCAAAAAGATAAACTGATGCCATTTGCAGCAACATGGATGGAGAGGGAAGGGATTATACTCCATGAAATAAGTCAGGAGCAAAAAGAAAGATATTGCATGATTTCAATTATAAGAGGAATATAGGGAAACTGAACAAAGGGTCAGAGGAAAAAGAGACAAAACCTGTAGGCAAATTATAGATCTGAGACATACAGCAGCAGGGGAGGGAGAGGTAAAAACAGGGAGGGAAGAGCACAAGGGACTATGGTGATGGTTCATGGGTGAGGTGGTGATGGGAAATTGGTGGGGATTACACCAGAGGGGAGAAATCAAATATTGTACAAAAATGAACAATGATGTAAGAAAATAAAAATAAATAAGCTGTAACTGCAAGGTTTTCACTTTGTGGTTTAATATCTACATTCTTGTCTGGCATATAAGCTGCTCAAGGAAAGAAACTGTCTATTCACTGATATACCCCAAGCCCAATACAGTGCCAGACACAGAGTAGGTGTTCAATAAGTAGGAAATGAATTAAATAGTAGAAGGAAGGGTACAGGATGGATGGCCAGGTAAATGACTGAATGAATAAATGAATGAATCCACTTAAGACAAATGGAGCAGCATTAATTCATTGGATGAATTCACCAGGGTTGCTTGATATCTTTCCACTCTTCTCTCTCCTAATCTACCGCCCCTTAATTTGGTCTTAAACCTAATTTGGTCTAAGATCTAATTTGGTCTGGTTCCAAAATTGCCTCAAACCTAGGATGACCAAACGCTGCCAAGAAAATACAGCATATCCAGTTAAATTTGAATTTCAGATAAGCAATGAATTTTTTAGTATCGGTATGTCAAAATGAATAATTACTTTGAAATAATAGTTTCATTTTGACACCTACACTTTAAAAAGTCACTGTTTATCTGAATTCAAATTGAATTAGGGATCCTGTATTTTGTCCAGGAATTATGCTTCAACCCTGTGCAAATCCTGGACCTAACTGACCTCTGCTCTATCTGCCAGCTTCTTCTACTCAGGTCCATATGAAAGGGTCCAGCCTCTGTGGACTACATTTCCCAGAACCCTTTGTGAGCTGATGGCTGGTTGACTTTGTCCAGTGGGAGCCCCAGGTGGGGGAGTGGTAAGTGACTTCTCAGTAAGAGAGTTGGTCTTTTTGTCCCTTCTTCTCTGCCTCAGGAAGCATCGCTAGTAGCAACTGCTTCATGTCTGTTAAATCTGTCTCCACCGAATGTCTTTCTGTGGTCCCAGCACCCAAGGGGAGACCCAGTACCTAGTCAAATTGCCTCTCTCTGTTCCTGACTGGAAAAAGTAGCAACTTCCAGCAACCCTGAGTGACCTCACATTTCAGTGCGGCTTCTATGTCCTTTGCTCATTTGTATAACCTATTTCCTTTTTGTTCCCTTAATGCAGACTTCTTTTTGTATTACAACCTCAGATTTCTAATTTCCTGCTTGTGTCCCCTAATGCATACCCCCCATTTCTTGGATAGACTCCTGACCTGGTTAGTCACAACTCTTGCCCCAAGACAGGGAGCCCAGTGTGACACTCCAACATCACCCCCACTTTCATGTCTTTCCACTTAGAGTGCAGTAACAGCTTGCTTCACCTGCCCTCGTGTTTGGAGAAATGGCTTTGTAAGAGGGTGGTGCTCAGGAAAGGGGAGTGTCCCAGGACCCCACCCCCACCTCAAGCCAAAGAGATCCAAGACAACTAGGACTGCGAATCCCAGAATGCCATCATCACCGAAGGAAGGATGCTGAGGACTGAGGGTGCAGTTAAGCAATAGTTTTTGGTATTTAAAAACCAGACATGTGAGCTTTGGGGGGCTGTTGCTCGTGGTTATGAAGCGCCAGTTTTTTGGAGTGTGCCAATGAGATTCCAGCTCAGCAGAACTGGTAGGACGCATTCACCAATTTATTCTTTATCTTTTTCCCTTCCCTTTTTGGTACATAAACCCTTTACTAATTTGATTGTGTGTGTCTGCAGTTGAGTCTTTTAAGTTCCTTGTAAGCGCATGGGTGAGAACCCACAGACAGGCACCCCATTTTATATTGGGGCTGCCCTGTAACAGTTTCATCATTATTTTTATGAGTAATAATTGTCGAGCTGACATTTATTGAGCACTTACTATATGCAAAGCACTACTCCATCTTCCTCTCTTTGAACTTCAAGGTAACTTTATGACTTGGTATTATTATCCCCCTTGGGCAGATGAGAAACTTGAGATTCAGAGACCAAGCTGATAAATATAAGGGCAAAGCCACGCATGTGGGAGTCCATGTTCTTAATCATCCCCCCACCTTGCCTGGGAATCCAGTCCTGCCTTCCTCTCACACCATCTCACACCCAGGCCAGTTCTCTCAGATGAGCCAGTGTCCTTAGTAGCTAGGGTGTAGACTTTCTCGGGAGGGATCTTTGAGTCAGGAGGCTGTATCTTGAAGCTGTTTCATATAAACCTCTCAGTCGTGGTGGTGCTGTGTGTGTGGTGGAGGGAAGAATCACAAAGGGGGAGTGACCTTGAAATGCACAATGAAGTCACTGTGTCAGCTGTCACCACGGTGAGAAGCCAGCAGGGCAGCTCCTCGGGGGACCCAGGCAAACATGGAAGGCGCACAGAGCCAGGTTGAAGGAGACGCCATTAATCAGGCAGAGGGCCTCCTGGCAGAGGGGGTGTCTGCTCGACAAAATATGAAGTGTCACCCAAGCGGCACTGTGAGAAGGCCTCCTGATGTATGTTACCTCAGAAAGTCCCCTTCTAGAACAAAAATAAATAATGAGATGAGGTTGAACCCATCTCTCCATCACTCTTTCGTGATCCCAGGGAATTAGCAGCTAATGGAGCCCGGCCTGACTCTGAACTTCACAAGCTGAAGCACATAGAGGTGCCCCCGCCAGGGATTCAGCTCCCCCGGGGCAGCTCACATGCTGCAGACCTCACCCCTGGAAGCCCCCAGCTGCTGGCCTCACACAGATCCAGACACCTAACAGTTACAGACCAGTATTTACTTTTAACCTGGTGTGGGCATCAGAGTGCACAGAGAGCCAGGCAAGGACAAAGTTAGCACCTTGATTTGCCTAAGTTCCTGCATCCAGGAACAGGTGCAGATAAAAGGCAGGATCTGGTCAAACTGGGGTGCAGATGGGGTACATGCCTGACAGTTTCCTTCTGAGGACGCACCACATCAAACACCCAGCGGCACAGGGCATTGCACTAATGCCCAGGGAAGCCGATCCCCAAGGTCCCACGCACTCACTCAACATTTAACAAGTATTTACTGAGCATCTCCTATGTCCTAGGCGCTGCATGGGGGGGGGGGGTAACCCCAGACTCCATTAGGAAAGACTTTCCCCACCCTCTGTCACATTTCCTCCAGACCTTGCTCGAGGTCATTTGTTTCATTCTGTTCAAAAAGTATGAACTGATCACGTCCTGCGGTCGGCACCACCCCTGACCGTGCAGTGAACAAGACAGATGCAGTCGGTGCCACGAGGTGGAGAGAGTAGCAGATCTGAAGGCAAAAGGCTGACTTTGGATGACTTCGGACCTCGCAGAACATCAGTTTCCTCGTAACGAAATGAGGATGGTCCTACCCCCTTGATAAAGGTGATGAAGCTCAGAGATCATGGATGTGAGAACATTTTGGAAACATCAACAAGCTCCTCAACCAGGGACCTGATTGGCATACGCCAATAGTTATTTGAAGAACAATGAATGGAAAGACAACGTGTAGGTATTAATGGTTCCAGACACCCTTATTATGGGACTGGTTCGCAGACCTGAGGATACACCTGGGGGCCAGCAGCAGCAGCAGCTGAAGGTCTTAGGGGTGAGGGGAAGGAGTGGGAGGCCAGAGCTATGACACAGCAGGGAAGCCCCCCAACAGCTATTAAGCCCCAGGGGGCTTTGAAATGCAGGAGATACTATTATTCGGGTCTGGTGAGGCCAACAGATCAGGAGACACTGCCATTTAAAAAGACAGTTACAGTTTCCAAGAAGAGGGGCACACATGTCATGTAGGGCCACATGAGGTAGCCCCAGGGTCAGTTGGGAGGCAAAGGGAGCATAGAGAAAATGTAGACAAGAGCCTTTATTGGGGTTTCCATGGGAGGAATGGGCAAGGCAGAGTAAGCAAACTTCAGATGGGCCATTTTGAATAATTTCAGCTGCCTCTAGTGCTTAGCTGACTTTAGCTGTCTGGTACTTAATTCTGGGGTGCAGAGCAGGTGGCTAGAGGCCCAGATGTAAGAGGCCTATAAAGGAGGTTATGGGATTTTTGGCTTCAGACTAATTGGTCTGCATATGAAAGGTACACTCCCAAGCTAGGAAACTATTTATTTGCTCTAAGAATTAGCCAACCTGGAAGGGGTGGTCCCTTTCAATGTCTGCAAGGCCCCAAAATGTCAAAGCATCAGAATAAAAATACATGAATAATACATTAGGGGTATAGCTGATAAAAGGCAGGAAGGCGAATATAGGATCTTTAGCTCCTCTCTCCTTGCAATCTTCTGCCTCCTATCTCCCACTGCCTTTGCCCAGGGGTAAGTCAGATCAAGGGAGACAGGTTGGTGATGTCCACAGAGTTCAGCCTAAAGGGAAAGAGCAAGTGAATGTAGGACCTCCCTCGTGACTGAGGGGTTAAGTCTCAGTGCTATCACCACTAAGGCCTGAGTTCAATGCCCAGCCAGGAAGCTGAACCACATGGCGCAGCAGACCTCTCCTGTGTTGCCCACTGGTCCCCTCAGCAGCGTATTCCAGTAAATCCTCCTGCTCTGGGCTGCATCCCAGTTCTTCTACTCAAAAAAAAAAAAAAAGAAAAAGAAAAGAGCACATGAATCTAAAGGGGCAAATGGTTATTCCAATGCCCCAAATGCCAGGCAGATGGGGAATATCCAATGACATACTTTCTGGTATATTTGTACACTGACAGGGAACTGTTATTTACACATCCTTTAAAATAATAATAACTAACCCATTTATTGAGCATGCATTAATTACGAGCCACAGTGTTAAGTTCCTAGTTCCTTACATACATATTTTATTTAAACATCATCACAACATGCACAGCACATAGCAGTTGCTCCTATCTCCATTTCACAGATGAGGAAATGGAGGTTCAAAGGGCTCCAGTGACTTGCCTACGATCACACAGCTGGATTGTGCTCACACCACTGGGTACCCCAAACCCCACACTCAGGACCACACCCAGTCTTGCTTGGCTGAGTCCTCCTCTTCCCCCTTCCTACAACTTTTTGAAAACTCAGCTCACACTTCACCACTTGCATGAAAACTTTAAGCATTAGTTCCACCATGTCCCTTTTTACATGTAATTCTGTATCTGTATATGATATGTCACATATTTGATATCACTGATGTATTAGCTTCCTAATGTTCTGCTATAGCAAATTCGCACAAAGTTATTGGCTTTAAACAGCACAAATGTATTCTTCCCAATTCTAGAGATTAGAATTCTCTCTTTTTTAAGATTTATTTACTTATCATACAAGAGCTGGGGTGTAAGCCAGAGGTGTGGGGAGATGAGCGGCTACACCAGAGACAGAGTAGGGAGCAGAACAGGTGGATCTACTGAAGTACACTGCTGAGGGGAGCAGTGGGCGAGACAAGAGAGGCCTGCTGCGCCCTGTGGGTCAGCTCCCTGGTCGGGGATTGAACTCATGCTGCAGTGGCTGGGATAGCTTCATAGGCTAAAACTAAACCCCTTACATTACCAAGGAGACCCTGGAAGCTAGAATTCTGAAATCAAGGTGTTGGTGGACTACACTCTCTCTGAAGGGTCGAGGGAAAAATTCTTTCTTGCCTCTTGCAGTTTCTGGTGTCCCCAAGTGTCCCTGAACTCACTGTTACATAACTCCAGATGCCCCTCAATCACCCAACGGCTTCCCTTTCTGTGTGTTCTCTACTCCATGAGGTCACAATCATTCAGTTTAGGCCCCCTCACTCTATCTCAATTAATTACATCTACAAAGGACCTAGTTCCAAACAAGGTCACATTCTGAGGTACTAAGTCTATATAAACTGGGGGGAACACTATTTAACCCACTACAGTTGGAATATATTATCAATTAATTCATATCCTTTAAGGTTTGACTATATGTGTTATTACTCAAACCCTATAAACTGTTTGAGATTAAGATGCACAGATAGTATTTTCCTGGATCCCCACTTTCTCCAACATCTCTATTTCTGTTGACTGACTGACTGAATGAACAGAGGAATAATAATAAGGACCTGAAAACTCAACTCTAGGACCAGACTAGGAATGCAAATAAGAGGAGGCCTCCCTGTTGGTGCAACAGGTTAAGTCTCAGCCTATGAAGCTATCCAGAGCCACTGCAGCACAAGTTCGATCCCTGGCCAGGGAGCTTCCCACATGGCACAGCAGACCTCTCCTGTCTTGCCCACCGTACCCCTCAGCTGTGTATTTCAGTCAATCTGCCTGTTCTGCTCCCCCCTCTGTCTCTGGTGAATCCTCTCACCCCCCACACATCTCTGGCCTACACCCCAGCTTGTATGCATAGTAAATCAATCTTTAAAAAAAAAAAAAGAGCAAGAATGAGGCTGAGGAGGTGACGGAGGCCACAGGTCCCCAATGAGGGCACTGCCACTCAGTTCCCGCCAACTCTTGCCAAGCTGGACTCAAATCCAGAACTTCCAGATCTTTTGACTTTTTCAAATCAAATGAGAAAATATGACTTCCTAGGTGAAATATCCCAATTTTTAAATGTTCATGATAAATTAAATTTTTTTTTAAGATTTATTTATTTATACATACAAGCTGGGGTACAGGCCAGAGGCGTGGGGCGGCGAGAGGGTTCACCACAGACAGAGCGGGGAGCAGAACAGGCAGATCAGAAACACACTGCTGAGGGGAGCAGAGGGCGAGGCAGGAGAGGTCTGCCGCACCATGTGGGATTCTCCCCGGCAGGGCGTCGAACTCACATGGCCGCTGCTGACAGCTCCACAGCGCAGCGCTCAACCGCTGCGCCACCAGGGAGGCCCCAATAAATTAAATTTTTAATACAGTACAGAATAAATATTGACCCATCAATGCGCTAGATATGACACACACCCCACCAATGTCTAACTTCTACTTAAGACCAACGAGTGGACCCGATGGTGTCATTTCGGGTGGAGCCAGGATAAAGACCTGGGGAGCTGCCTGGCCTTGCAGTGTCTCTCCTCTGCCTGCTGTGGGGTCAGTGTTTGTGAAACCTGCAAAGATTTATAAGGGGAGGATGTATTCTCCAGAGCCATCACTGTGCCAGACCTGAAAAGGCATTTTCTTGAACTTTCCAAACAAGCCTGAAGGATAAATATTATTTCCATCTTCTAAAGGAAAACACAGAGGTTAAGGGAGATGAAGCCAGTTGCCCAAGACCACAGAGTCAAGTGATTTTGTAATCCCAAAAGTAATCCCAATGTAACCCCAAAACTTTCACCCATGTCCACCTCTCTCTGCAGCTCATGATCTTTCAACTACCTAAGTTCTTTCTCTGCAGACACTGCAACCAGCCACCATGGAGAGCAAGCTCCCTTCCAGACTCCCAGCCAGGGTAGCACCCAAACCCCAAAGGCGCCATAGCTCAAGTGACATAGACGTTTACTTCTCAGCCTTGTCATATTCCAAAGCGGTGTTCCTGGAGGATAGGGCAGCTCTGACCAAACAGTAACTCAGGGACCAGAAGCTTTTTATCTCCTGACACCACCATCTTCAAAAGCAAATGACCTCCAAAATTGCCAGAATGGAGAAGATTGGAATTAAATAAGGGAGCAGGAAAAAATAAAGACAAAACTAGCAGGCAACTGTAAATCAGAGGCATTCAGCAGGCGAGGGGGAGAGAGAGGGGTTAAAACAGGGACTGGAAGGGCACTAAGGGACTATGGTGATGGTTCACAGGTGATTTGGGGGAGGAAATTTTATGGGGGCTACACCTGAGAGGAGAAATCAAACACTGTACAAAAATGAACAACGATATAAAAAGATATATTTATATGTATACATACATCTTTCGTTCTTTAAAAAAAGGTCAAGGACTGTGAGTAGGAGGTTTCTGGGGTGATACAGGAAGAGGTCCACAGCATTTCTCTTTACATTCTGTTCACCTTCTCCAACTCTCACATGGTAACACCTATACCGAGGGGGGCTGGGGACCTGTAGTCTGTGGACCTAGGAAGAGGGAAACTAATTTGGTTATCAGCTAGCGCATCTGCCCCACCACTTCCCAGTAAATCCTCAATTCTGTTGTATCTTTTGAGTCCTTGCAAAAGTTTACCAAGCTTACTGTCCCTTCTGGCATGTGCAGGAGTTTTTATTCGTGTGCCTTACAGTTTTATATTTACAATGAATGCTATTTAAAGTCAGGCCAACTGTTTGACACTCATTATCTTGCATCCTTTACAAAGGTTGGCATCTCAGGAAGAGACACACTTTCTTTTCCCCAGATTACAAATGAATACAGCCCCCTAAGCAATCTTGCCAAGGACTAAGAAAACGATATAAAGAATGAAAAGCTTTCCAAAGGAAGATATTACTCACACAGTCATCCAGGACTAGGTCTGCAAAGGAGATATGAAAATACCATAAGCCAATTTCAAGCAAATGTCATCCAAGACTCTTAACAGGTTCCCTCTTGTCAAGTTTCTCTTTATGACACATTGAAAATTTTAGGGTACATCAATAAATCACGATGTGCCATTTCCCTCCGAAGCCCTCCCCGTTGTGAAATTCCAAGTGGCTAATCCCTAGAACAATATCTTCTAGAAGATTTTACAGGCTCTGTCTGGGTTTATTTTATGTTGCCTTTTATGTAAAGAAAGAACTCTTGCCCTATTCACTACCAGCAGGGGATGTATGATGAAATGGGCTTCCCCACATCTGGGGAATAAATTACACGCAGCCTTAAATGCCTCCCTTGCAAGGGGAATTACTCAAACAGGGTTTCATGGAATAATCTTCCTGTGGATGTCAATAAGTTAACTGTAGGAAAATGGAAGGAAAGAAGGGCTTCTGGAGAAAAAATAAAGTGGGACAACTGGGTTAAAGGAAAGGAAAACAATGTCTTTACTGAAGGACTTTCAGAACTTTTTATGTGCTAGTTCTGGACTAAATCGAGAAGGGGGGCACAAGTGGGTATGGAGACACAAACAGCTGTCGCCCTCTCAAATGCACCTCAGAGGCCAACAGGGGGGTGGACTTGCTATGCATTTACCTAAAATCACTCTCCTGAGTTTGAAAAACAAAGAGCTCTGCTCTGCAAAATATTCCCACATGAAACAGTGGGTGCATTTCCTAAGCATCCAATTGTAAGATAAGGGTTTGAGAAAAAAAACCTAATGCAAGTTAGGAATCAAAACCTTGAGGTCAAAAGTCCTTTATCTGGAACCTTGTTCAACAAACCCCTAGCCCAGAGATGTATGCAACGGGAGGGAGGCATCCTCCTTTTCCAGCTGGGGCAGGAGAGCATCAGAGCTGGGACTGCAACCCAGATCAGGGCTGGAAACCATGAAAAGAGACAAGAAGTCGTGGACCAAGCACCTGCTGGAGTCTGTCCCCACCGGGGAACTTCCCCCACCGACACTGGCTGGGGGTGGGGCTCCCAAGCCAGGATTATAAGACTCAGAAGCAGCATCATATGACAGTCTTTTGGATGGGTGGCACAAGCAGATGAGGAGGCATGGAACACAGAGACCACACCGTCTGGAGAAAACAGGACAGTCTCCTTCTCCATAGGTAGCTCCAAAATCAAGGAGTTTGGAGAATCACACCTTACACCTGCCCTTCAGGTGTCCTGAATGGCTCTGCCTCGCTACCTGCCTCCCAGGTGCTCCTGGAATATGAGCAGCCTGGTCTGCTGCGGTCCAGGAGAGCAAGTCCTTACTCTGGAAAAGTACAAGGTTCCAGAAAACAGACAAGGCTCGTGGGCCGACCATCTATCTAGGGAGGAGTTGGAGAGATCAGAGTGGGGGAGGGAGATGCGGGGAACTGGGGTGGTGGTTAGTGGGTGGAATATTGGTGGGAGGCCACCTGCTGGGGGAGCAATAAGTAGACAGGTGACTGACGATGTAAAAAAATTAAAAATTAAAAAAGAAAAAAATAGTCCTGGGTTCAAATCCTTGTTCTTCCACTCGCAATATAACTTTGGGCAAGATAATCTCTCTGAGCATCATTTCTTAATGTTCCATTTCATTATGATGAAATGGGATGATAATGATAGTACCTATCACATTGAGACATTGAGAGAATTAAGGGGACAAACTGGAGAATACTTCGGCACTCAAGATCACGGCATTTCTAAAGTACTGACCGTTGTCACTGTTACAGTGTAGGAGTTAGAGTGACAGCTACAGGTGGCATAGGAACATTTTAACACAGAACATCCATTAGCTTCTCAAAGAACACCATAGAACCAAGTTTGGGAAATGAGAAACTTCAGGGCCTCTCTGATGGCATAAGGGGTTAAGTCTCAGTGCTATCAAGCTATTGGCAGCCACTGTAGCATGTGTTCAATTCCCGGCCAGGGAGCTGACCCACATGGCACAGCAGACCTCTCCTGTCTCACCCGCTTCTCCCCTCAGCAGGGTATTCAGTGGATCCACCCGTTCTGCTCCCCACTCTGTCTCTGGTGAATTTTCTCAACTCCACCTACACCCTGGTTCTTATACGCATAAATAAATTTAAAAAGAGGACATCTTAGGAGACACAGACCACAGGGAGTTTACAGGACCCAGAGGGAGTAGACCCAGGTGCTCAACATTATGAAGACATTTGTTCCACCCATCTCTCCAAATCCAAAATGGTAACACTGGAGATAGCCCCAACTTCCCGGGTCACTCACAAAGCCTGGGCCTTCTGCTCACCAAGTTCCAGTCCTAGCCAGGGCTTAGCAGAGTTTTAGGCTGCCCTTTCTCTGTGCCAAATGAGGATCTGCTGGCTGACACCACCTGCTACTCTGAGATCCCCCAGCTGCCATCGCATGCACCATAGAGGTCACTGCATCCCCATCTGCTTCTGGGAGTTATTCTGCTCCTCCGAATACAGTGCCCTCTCCCCCTGGACTTCATCTATTCCAGGTTCTATGTGAGATGATCAGCCACAAATGCAGTTACAGCTATTTGAGTTCCAGTGCGTGTCAATCATCAAACTTCCTAGCACTTCCAACCTGCCAGGTAGCGTACTCTGCCCCTGAAATGCATATGATCCTTTCAGGCCTTAGAAAATTTCTATGAGGCAGGCTCTATTGTTGTCCCCATGTCACAGATAGAGAAAGGAAGTCAGATGTCCAGGGAATCAAATGTCCCACCCAAGTTCTCACAACCAGAGCCTGGGCTAGGCCTCCTGAATGTGTCCCCTCTCTTCTTCCTTCTCCCTATCCTGCCTGTTTTCTGCAGTGAGCACCAAAAAAGGAACTGGATGACTTTAGGCAGGGAAGGGGAATGCCAGTCAGACACATTGATTTTTTCAGAAAAATAGCTTTCCTCTCATTGATGTCTTCCGCTCTTCAGCATACTGGCCAGCTTCCAATATCAGAGAGCATAGCTGGGAGGTTATTAAAGGAAGCCAACGTGAAGAATCATAAAACATAATGTACTCTTCCCTTAACTGGTTTAGTTTAACCTATAAAAAGCAATGGCATTTGTTCACCAAACTTTTGCGGTAGGGAAAGGGTCTTGTCTTGGAACCTAGGAAAGCTAATGGATTTTGCTTTTTTCTTCCTTGCATAAATCACACCCATAATATATTACCTTTGATATCTAATTCCAATTTCTTTATGGGGCAGCACTTTAAAGAAGGAACCTGTGGGATAGTCTGCCTGGTGCTGCATTCCTCCCGATTTTTGTGGGTTTTTTTTTTTTTTTTTTTTTGCCAATCTCTTAGCTTTTGTCCTCTAAGTTGACAACATTTTTTGCAACTCACCTTTTCAAGTCTTTTAAAAGCATTTAACTTAGTGCTCATAGAAACAACTCTCTTTTAACTTGTATTTCATCTATGACATGTCATATTTAATTAAACTATACAGTTGTAACAAAACAAAATGTAGGCGCTGTGATCTCCTCCCCACTGTGTCCGTCTGGCTCCTTCCCTCACCTCCCTCAGATCTTTGGTCAAATATTATCTTATCAATAAGATAACACTGCATCATTCCCAACCCTGTTCACATTTCCTGATAGCATTTATAATCATCTGAGACAGCGAACATTTACTTCCTTTGTTTATTGCTGTCTCCCACTAGATGTGAGTGTCATGAAGACAAAGATTTTAGACTGTTTTGTTTGATGTCCCCCCGGTAGATTCTCTATACCTAAAGGACACAAAAACACTAATTTGAAATGAAAGCCTCACTCCTGTGTTTATTGCTGCACTATTTACAAAAGCCAAGATATGGAAACAACCTAAATGCCCCAAATGAATGCATCAAGAAAATGTGCTATGGATACACAATGGAATACTACTCAGCCATCAAAGAGATAAACTGAGGGCCTCCCTGGTGGCGCAGCGGTTAGGTGCTGTGCTGTGGAGCTGTCGGCAGTGGCGATGCGAGTTCGATGCCCGGCCGGGGAGAATCCCACATGGCACTGCAGACCTTTCCTGCCTCACCCGCTGCTCCCCTCAGCAGTGTATTTCCATCCATCTATTCCTGTTCTGCTCCCCGCTCTGCCTCTGGTGAACCCTCTCACTGCCCTGCACCTCTGGCTGGTACCCCAGCTTGTATGCATAAATAAATAAAATCTTTAAAAAAAAGAGAGATAAACTGATACCACTTGCAGCAACATGGATGTAGCTGGAAGAGCTTATCCTCGGTGAAATAAGTCAGAAGGAAAAAGAAAAGTGTCATATGGCTTCACTTACAGGAGGAATATAGGAAAATCACACAAAGAATTGAACAATAACAAACCTTGAAAGCTGGACATAGATGAAGCATCCATGAGGGGATGAGGAGAGGGAGTGGGAAAGGTAAAAACAGAGTGGAGAAGAGCACAAGAGAATATGGTGATGGAGTATGGGTGCTTTGGTGGTGAGAGAATGACAGGGTCCACACCTGAGGGGAGAAAGCATATACTGTCCAAAAATTAGCAACAATGTAAGAGAAAGTTACTTCATTTAAAAATAAATGTATGTATTTAAATGTATTCATATATATAAATTTATTATTTATGTATCTATTTTGCCATATATATGGCTCAAAAATAGTGACTAAGGAGCAAAAAAAAAATCTATCATTAAAATGAAGATATATTACTGAATGGGAGAAAATACCTGATAAGGGGTTAACTAACAATCTGGGGTCTCCTCAATACAAATTGAGAGATTGAGTGAACAATGCTGAGGGTTCTTTTTTACTGCTAGGGTGCAGTCCTTCAGGATCCCAATGAAACTGAGGTAGGTTTGTGAAGGCCGCCTCCTCCAGGCAGACCCTGAGCTCCCACTCCTGTGTCCCATCCCTATGAGGCTGCTAAGATGACCACAAGAGTCTCTTGGCTTTTTATCACACCTAGAATTGTCAAATATTGGCCTCATTTCCCTCAACTTCCAGCCTCCCCAGATTGTGGCGAGTTTTTACTACTTGTTAGCTCTGATGTTTTAAAGTATTATGTGTGTGCACGTGCATGCACAAATGTGTGTGTACATATGTATGTGTGTGTGTAAATTTACATAAACATGTATGTGCAAATACATACACTTAAGTCCTCACTTAACATCAATGATAAGTTCTTGGAAACTGGGACTTAAAACTGAATGACGTGTAAGGAAACTAATCTGACTACAGACTAATGGACACAAACAAGAGTTAGCTCCCTATGGCCAATTTCTGGTCACAGAACAACCACACACCCAAATAAAGACCACCCCAAAACAGGCCTAATATTAAACAATCATGGTTAGCCATCCACTCATTTTCCAACCTGCTTATTCCTGTTCAGGGTCGCAGGGGGCTGGGGGAGCCCAGCTGCTCAGAGTGCCAGGTGGGACCCCGCTGGACAGGACACCCCTCCATCAGGGCACATCATGCATACCCACATTCACAACTACAGGGAGTCACCCTGTAGGATGCTCATCTCTTTGGGAAGTGGAGGAAACCAGAGCATCTGGAGAAAACCCACACAGACGGGGGAGAACCTGCCAAATCATACAGACAGCACCTCCCCCCAATATTTTTTCTCCTCAACATTATAACAAAACAACATTGAATGAATGTTAATGGTGGCTCTCTATATAGTCCAATGGGAGGGGGGGTCCCAGTTACTGTGTCCCAAATTATCAGAATCAGAAGTCGCTCCTTTACCTATCTGCCTGGAGTCTGGCGATGTGAGGCAAGCGGCACCAAGTTTAAGGTCACAGGATGCAGCGCTGGTAGCTGACAGTGAGCACAGCCTTAAGGCGCCCCACGCACCTCACTGGTCTCCACCCTCCCAGTCCTGATCTGCATATGATTGCAGGGGGCTAAACACCTGGGCTGACTCTGCCCTGCAAATTTATATCTGGAAAATGAGCCTGGGGATGAGACTTTACTATTTCTTCATTGACTTCTAAATTGCGTGGCAGCGACCTCCCTGGTGGTGCAGGGGTTAAGTCTCAGCACTATGAAGCTGTCCGCTGCCACTGCCCATGAATTCAGTCCCCAGCCAGGGAGCTTCCCACATGGCGCAGCAGACCTCTCCTGTCTCACCCCTGCTCCCCTCAGCAGTGGATTTCCGTCAGTCCACCTGTTCTGCTCCCCACTCTGTCTCTGGTAAATTCTCTCACAACCCCTACCTCTGGCCTGCACCCCAGCTCTTGTATGCATAAATAAATAAATCTTTAAATATATATATTGAAAGGCATCCTCACGCCCATACCTGCCACCATGGCCACCCTGCTTCCGGCCCATCCCACAGCAGGAGAAGCAGGGCTCCCCGCATCCTCACATCCCCTCCCTGGCCTTTCACGCTCCCCGGCACAGAGGAAAAATGACCTGGAGCCTGATAGGAGATGTGTCCAGGGGCCAGACTATTGCCAGGGCCACATCGGTCTGCCTGTTGTTACCATGTCAACTCGGGCCTTTGTCCGCGACACGGTGCCGCCTCCCATTATTCACTCTGTCCTTTGCTGTCCAGCTGTGCCAATGAAATGATTTATCAGCAGGAGCTCGGGACAGGCTGCCGGGTTCGGGCAGGGAAGGAGCTCAGGAAGTGTTTTACAAAAAATGGCCTGGTCCCCGGAGGACAGACTTCTCAATCCCAGATGCCCTTTC
>PVIJ01020189.1:0-21540 GCA_004024925.1 Scalopus aquaticus | reverse complement strand
CCCAGTGAGCAGCCCTGTTGCACTTATCAGCAGTAAGACACAAGCATGATTGATTGTGTGACAATGGCAGGAGGGGCAGGATCCAGGGGAGACAAAGGGCAATCAGCTTTACGGGGCACAGGAGGGCACATGCCAGTCACATATACAGGGAGGACTCCTGTGCAGGAACTTGGTGGCATTTCCGAGCCCCTCCCAGACCGCCTCAGACCAGGCCACACAATCAGTCACCGGCTACTGAGGCGTCCCCGGCTGCCTCGTGATGTGGCCAATGTCTTTAGACCGTCATGTGGGAGAGCATTATATAATTCACACACACACACACACACACACACACACACACACACACACACACACACACGTGCGTGGGGAGGCCACAGGGGCCTTTGGCATGGCCTGTGCCATCAATATATTAATGAAGGACTTGGCAGATGAACTTGCTCTTGTTGACTTCATGGAAGACAAATTGAAGGGAGAGGCACTGGACCCCCAGCATGGCAGCCTTTTCCTAGAACACCAAAAACCGTCTCTGGAAAAGACTATAATAAGACTGCAAACTCCAAGCTTATTATTAGCACAGCTGGGACATGTCAGCAGGAGGCAGAAAGCAGTCTTAATTTGGTCCAGTGAAATGTGATCATCTTTAAAGTCATCTTTCTTAATGAGGTAAAATGCAGCCCAAGCTGCAGGTTTGTCACTCACACCCTGGGATCAGCGTGTGTGACCAGCATTCAGGTCTTGTGCATAATTCTTCTAAGCAACCTATTTTGTGTACTATATGAATCAAAATGTGTACATTGCCACATAATGTAAAATGAAAAATCTACATATAAACAATGTAACCAACTACCCAAGGGACCTCCCCAAATATCAAACACCAAATAAACCTTCAACAGTGACTACTCTGTTGATTTATTAAAAAGAGGTATCTGATACCTGCAACTGTTAATCTCTATCAGAACCAGACATCAACTGATACCTACTTTGTCTCTACTTTTATCTACCAATTTTCTCTAATTCCCCTGAATTCTTTTACTGTGCACCTTGGGGCCAGGTTTCCGAGGAACAGATCACCAACCCTCTTTATCTTGACTGCTGTGCTGGCACAGCTGCTGAGTAGACGCTTTCTGCCAATACATCCGGGTCTGTTCGTTCTCTCTGTTAGCAGGCAGGTGGCTGACAAACCTGGTGCTAATTTCTTCTAGACCCATGAGCAGGGATATGAGTGTTCTTTCTGTTCCATTGTCCAGGAAGACTCATCTCTCACCTTCTGCCCCTCTGCCAGGCCCAAGAAGGTCAAACTTCTTTCAGCAGACAGATTTCAAATATTTAGAGACCTCTATGATATTCGGTCGGCGTGGTTTCTACAAGTTGGGAAATCCCACTGTACTTCAGCTATTTATGGCTGGGTATGGTTGTGAGTGGCTTGATAGTCCTTCCTTAGATACTATGCAATTGCTTCTACTTCCTATAGCATTTATTCTCCCATAGGTGGGACTGGTTAATATCATTATAGAAAACTCTCTGCATTTATCGTTTCTATACATAGCAGTGTGCATCTTTATAGGAGATCTATTCACTTGATAAATTTCCTTGTTTCTATGTTAAACTCTGAAATCCCTTAACCCAACAACCAAATCAGGGCAGTATCTTTGTTCAAAGTGTCAACAAAATAGTCATGTGTTAATAATATCAATTATATCAGAAAATAAGTAAGAACAATGTGAAAGACCAAGGCTGCATGATGTTAATATCACCCTTTCTTTATAACTATTGTTCTGTCCTCAAACTAGCAGCCTTATTTATCATCTACAACAGGAATCATTACATACAGTCTCTCAAACATTACTGTGTGTGTTGGGGGTGGGGGATAGATTAGGAACATCATAAAGTGAATTACTAACTGCATAGGATATATCAGTGTAGAGAACATTCCAAAGCTCCCAGTAAATTTAAACAGTTAATTATAATTTTAAAAAATGAAACTGAACGTCTCACATCCAAGAACCTATAGAATATAAACTCCCCCAAGTTCATAGACTTTATACCCTTGTCACAGATCCATCTGTGGATTTTCCGCCACTGCAGGCACAAATTCCTGGTGACCGAGGAATCCCACTTCTCAGCTTCCAGCAAGGACAACAACTCCAGCTCAGGCTCAGCGCCATTGTTCTCAACTCTAAAGTCCACTCTGAGTTCATATTCCCACAGCATTCCACAAAGCCCTAACTCTTGCTTTCTGAATGTCCAAGAAAGCCTTTGTGTTCTTATCTTAGTGTCCTCTGAAGTTATAAATTCACTGCTAGGCACTTACTCCTGAGATAAGCAAGCAGCTGTGCTGTCTCTGGAACAGTTTTGCTTTCTTAGCACTCTTGGTCCCTGCTGTCAGTGGACTACCTCAACTCAAGTTCAGCTACTTTTTTCCCTGAAGGCCCATGTGCCCTTTCTCTTTGCCTTTGCGCTGCTCTCTCTCCTGGGCTTCTTCTGAACTGGAAGCCTGACTGCTGAGAGAGGGATTCTCTGTGGTCCCTTTTCTGTGATTCTGACCTTTTCTATCACCAGCCTTCAGCAAATCTCTCAGAAGTTGCCCAGTGTAATGTTCTTTATGGCAGCGTTTCACATTTGTTGCCATTTTTAATCTGAAGCATATCTTTAGACAAAATCTTACAGAGTAACTCAAAATAGTGCAGTGTGGTAACATGAACCTTACTGCTAAATCATATATGGTGTTGTTACCTCGAAAAAAATAATGCATTTTTAAAAAGAGACAAACTCTTAAAGATACTTAATATTTGCAGATTTGCAGTTTGGGTCCCTAAATTCTGATTTGGGTGCTCCCTGTAAAGCAGTGCTAAACACAGTTACTTACAACAGTGCCAAAGTTAGTACTAACAGTGCAAAAGAGAGTGCCAAGAAGGGGTCACAGGTCACTGCCTATGGGTTCTCACCACGTGCTCCATTAAGCTACTACTCAGAAACGGGCCAGCAACAGTGAAATGTATTTAAGGACAATGGGAAAGGAAAGACTTGCATGTGGGACATGAAGAAACTACAGTGGGGCAAAGGTGGCAGTAGGGAGCCAGTAAGAGGCTATTGCTTTAGAAAATCCTTGACTCTTCCATTTATCTCAATACATTATTGGGCACTGGGTTAGGTGCTAAGGGCCAAACCATTAGTGCAATCATTTTGGAACTCCCCAAACTTCTTGAGAATTCTGTGTCAAACAGAAGTTGTTTTTTTTTTTTGGGGGGGGGGGCCTCCCTGGTGGCGCAGTGGTTAAGCGCTGCGCTGTGGAGCTGTCGGCAGTGGCAAAGCGAGTTCAACACCCGGCCAGGGAGATTCCCCCATGGCGCGGCAGACCCTTCTTGCCTTCCCTGCCTCGCCTGCTGCTCCCCTCAGCAGGGTATTTCTGTCCATCTGCCTGTTCTGCTCCCCACTCTGTCTCTGATGAACCCTCTCGCCACCCCATATCTCTGACCTGTACCCCAGCTTGTATGCATAAATAAATAAATATTTAAAAAAAAAAGTTTTTTTAAGTGTATTTTTGTATATAGAACTCCAGAGGTTGTATCTAATGTAATTGTTAACACCAAGAAATGCACTTGCTTATGCTTTTGCTTCATGTTGCCGATGTCATTGAATGGGCCCCTTCAGAAGGCCTGAGTTATCCTGACCAAGGTCCCAAGATCTCCAAAAGGTAGGAAATCCCAGGGAGAATTATCAGATTTTGCAGAGATCCTAAAAGGACAGTCTCATCCTCATAGCTACGATTTGCCTTGTTGGGAACACAATATATTAGGACTGCATGGGGACAGTGAGGTCTTTAACTATGCATTGACCACCGAGAACAGAGCACAGAGAACATTAGTGCTATCACTCATTGTTAACATCACTCACTATTAACAGTGGTTATGGTGGGTTACACAGTAAATAGCACTTTGAGTTCCAGATCTCTGTTTTTACGGACTTCTAGGATCCTACAATTCAAAATCACCTAATTAATTAAACAAGTGTCTATTAGACACCCTTTGCCTAATAAGAAACATATAATCATGCAGTATCAGAGGGCAATCTGTGATGCTGAATTATGAGCAATTAGCTATTAACAAATTTATTTGTGAGTTATAATAATAAAGGAAGGAGGGGCCTCCCTGGTGGCGCAACGGGGTAAGTCTCAGCACTATGAAGCTATCCACAGCCACTGCAGCAGGAGTTCGATCCAAGGCCAGGAAGCTTCCCACATGGCACAGCAGACCTCTCCTGCCTCACCTGCTGCTCCCTTCAGCAGTGTACTTCAGTAGCTCTGCCTGTTCTGCTCCCCACTGTGTCTCTGGTGAATCCTCTCACCACCCCACACCTCTGGCCTACACCCCAGTTCTTGCATATGCATAAATAAATAAATACTTAAAAAAATAATAAAGAAAGGAAAAGCTATGAAATATTACATTGTGCAATTCTAAGAAATGAATATATCTGCTAGAAGATTTATAAAATCATATAAATAGTGATTCATGTAATTAGAATTATGATCCCTATTAAAAGTCCCCTTAGAGGAAGTTGTATATTGATTATTAGATTGAAACCATGTTTAAAAAATACTAAAAGTATAATAAAATAGGAAGACTCAGAATCTCTCTCTCTCTCTATCTATCTATCTATCTATCTAACAGGCTTAATTGTATTCCTCCCCAAATTTAGATGTTGAAGCTCTAACCTCCAGTACTTCTGACCATATTTGGAGATGCTACCTTTAAAGAGGTAATTGAGTTAGCATGGAGCTTTTAGAGTGGGCCTAGGCAATTTGTTTGGTGTCCTTATTAAAAGGGTAAATCTGGCCTCACATAGAGACTCCAGCGCATGTGTGCACGGAGAGATGACCATGTGAAGGGGTGGGGGGCAAGAAGCAACTACACGCAAGTCACGGAGAGAGGCTTAGGAGAAACAAATCTTTCTGAAACCTTGATATTGGCCTTCTACCTCCTATGACTATGAAAAAAATATATTTCTGTTGTTTAAGCCCCCATAATTATGGTATTTTGTTGGTAACCCTAGAAAACTCTTATATTAAGGAAAAGCAACTACTATGAGACTATGAGGACAGAAAATTAAGATAGGGCTTTGGAAATATTGAGGGTTAAAAAAATCTATTCTGCTCACTAAAACACACACACACACACACACACACACACTACCCAAGAACATATCAATATGTAAAAAGAAAATGTTATTAAAACAATGTCTCAATTGCTGAATGTTTATGTAGCCACATGGCCTAGTGAAGATGATTAAGTATAACTGTTACATAGAAAATTTTTTTTTCTCAGAAACTTAAGCAACTTGCCCAGTGTGTCACTTAGCAAACCAGTGGCAGAACCAGGGTCACATCTGGTCACCTCCTGCTTCAGGACAATACTGCTTCTTTGCTGGAGTAGACTGTCCTGCAGGTTTCTTCACTCAACAGGAAGCAAGTTCCCATTTACTACAGTTTATGCCCATTATTTGGGATCATTTCACTGAAACAACAACGTGAAACAGTGAACCCTATCAAGGCAGTTTTATTCAGTGTGGGTGACTTTCTGAAGGGCTTTGTCTAGTTACACTGTAAAGAAGCATGATGCAAAGGGCAGATGATAGGAACAATGTTCACCTAGAGGAATTTGCTTAACTATTCATGTTCAGGCATTTTTTCCCTTCTTGTTGCAGAAGCAAACACAGCTAAAAACATTTTACTTATACCCTCTGCCTTTCTTCCTTACAAAGAGATGATTGTGAAACTTTGTTTGACACAATTACTTAAATACATGTGTGTGGGGGTGGAGGATTTGCAAATCAAATCACATAGTTCAGCTAAATATAGCCTTTGTCAGGAGAAGTAATTTGTGAGCAAATCAAAATTAAGGACTAGAATCCACTGTGGACCATAACATGGAAATAATGTCTGGTGTTCTTGGGGAATTTTCAGACGGTGACCATTGCACGTCTATCCAGACTAATCAAAGTGTATAATTCTGGAAGAAATCCCCTCTAAGAGAGAAAATGGAGACGTCTTTCTGTTTTATAATGTGGTTCTTAAAAAGGAAATGGAAAGGCAGATAGGGTAAAGGGACTATCTGCCTAGTGGTGAATGGAGACTAGGATTTTGATCATCAAAGAAGGTCATAATATAAAGATTATAACATATACAGTATTGAACTATACTGCTCAACACCTAAAATCTATATAATGTTTTTTTTTTTTTAATATATATTTTTATTGTTATTTATGTCTTTTACATTTTGTATTCCCCTAGGGTAGCCCACCACCAATTCACCCGTGATCCATCTCCATGGTCCCTTGTGTTCTTTTCTATTCCATTTTGTGCCCTTTCCCTTCCCTCCCTCCGGCTAAAATCTATATAATGTTTTAAGTCCATTCTACTTAATAAATTTTAAAAAATTAAAAATGGAAAGCAATCTGAACTGATTAAGTTTGAATTACTTTGGGGATTCAACCTAGAAATAAGAGAATTTAACATGTAGTGAAGGACCAAATCATATTTACCTACAAAAAAGTGACAAACACCATCTTTCTGGTCAAGGCCACATAATTCAGAATGTTGCTGTATATGTGGTGAGAGTTGAATATGTTGCTCAGCATTTTGAATTTCATTCAAGTATAAAATTATCCTCAATTTTATGTGCATGTCTAGTTGCACTTGTACATAAGTGCATAAGTGCTTCTTTGCATTTTGCTGTCTCTCTATCTGGACATATGTGTTTAATTTGACCCCAGTAGTGTTTCTGAACTTTTCATTGGTATGATAGATACAAAATGTTGGCAAATAAAAACAATCATAACTCTGATAGCCTCATTTTCCTATTTGAAAATAAATGTGTTGAGTTTGGGGAACATGGAATAGCCTAGACACATGTGACTTAAGCTTGTGTGTTAGGGTGTGATAGATGTTCTCGTAACAACAGTAATCAATTGAGTAGCCAATAATTACAGCAGCCCAATAAATATAAATGCCTAGGAGATGCTCTTGATCTAAGTACCGTCTTTAAAGCTTTGTATTCTGCCATCAGGGAAAAACCCTTAGAAGTATATGTGACACATTTTATTCAACAGTTCTTTATTATGTGCCCATTGTGTGGCAGACAAAGGACCAAGTGCTGGATTTTGAAAGTGAGCAGAAGTTATATCTGAATAAATAGAAGAAGCTAACTCTAAGTAATGCTAAGGCGATAAGGTTGTGGAGAAAAGCAAAGTATTATAAAGGGAAACAAGTACAGGGAAAGTAATAATTTAAAGTAGTGTCATTAGTTATCTCACTTCTGGGTGTTTATCTAAAGAATACAAAACCATTAATTGGAAGAGGTAGACGTGCTCCCATGTTCACTGCAGTATTACTCACAGTAGGCGTGAACTGGAAACAATCTAAGTTCCTATTGACAATGCCTGGCTAAAAAAGATGTGATCCACATACACAAGGGAATACTACTCAACCACAAAAAAATGATGGAGTCCTGCCATTTTTAACAACAGGTGTAGACCTAGAGGCTTTTACACTTAGTGATATAAGTTAATGAGAAAGAAATACCGTATCATTTCACTCCTATGTTGTATATAAAGAAAAGCAGATGAACCTAATAAAAAATAAACTTTTAGACTATAAGACCAACTTGTGGTTACCAGAAAGGAAGGGAGAAGGGGTGTGAGTAAATGGGGCTAGAGGGGTGACTTGTATGGGGCAGGACAGAGGTGGACTTTCAGTGGTCAACTTAATGTAGCATTTGCATCTGTAGCATCTTCTTTATAATGATGCCTATCTGAAACTTAGATAAAGTTATAATGTAATGTTACTTCAGTAAAAAAAAAACAACAAAAAATAAAATAGTGGTAAGGAAGTGGTAAAGAGCAACCCCTAAAATGTCTGTGTGAAGAGCAGCCCTGGCAGGGAGAAGAGGAAGGAAATGGCTGGCACGGTCAACAGATAGGGACGTCTTTCTGCTGCAGTGCCCTGATGGGAGAGGAAAGGGAATGAAATCTGCTAAAAATCATATATTTTGTTATGCCCATTATCTGTGTTGGCTATAAGGACAACTAACATGGCTTTAACCAGGTTCAGTGAGGTGCCCCGAGTGTGTAAACCATGAAGAAAGTGACTGAAGGAATGAAGAGGTTGAAGGAGGTGACAAAGAGGAGAAAAGGTCAAGTAGGAAGGAGAGCAGAGTAATGCAGGGGACTGCAGTGTTTACCACTTTCTGATAGCTTGTCAGCAACTAGGAGTAAGAGAGCAGGGGTAAAGAATTGGAAACAGATAAGAGTCTGTTTTGGTTTGTTTGTTTGTTGTTGTTTTTTTTTGCCTTTGTTTTATTCCTTTTAATGAGAGGTCCTAGGACAGTTCTGATGCTCACGAAAACAAATTGGTAGAAAGGGAGAGGCTGGCGAAGAGAAGGAGAGGGTGGCTACATGAGGGGTCAGAGCTGGCAGCTTAAGGGATGGAGTCCAGGCACCAGTGGAGTCAGGAGAGGCAGGATGGGCAGGGGGACAGGCTGGGGGGTCTATGCAGGGAGTGTGAAGGTGAGGTGCAGGGTGGTCTCCTCGGGATGAAGCACTAGGTGTTAGCTGCGGTCTGCAGGTGCGTGGAGGAGGAGGGCTGAAGAGAAAGAGGAGGTCTGAAATGTTTTTCTAGGGGGATAAGAGAGGTTAGAAAATAAAATCCACAAATTTAAAGATCTAATTGATATTGTTAAATGATTCACGAATCGGGCAGCATCCCGTGGAGGTACTGCAAGGGCTTCCGGAAAATGAAGGGCATTATAGACAGAAAGAGGAAGGGACAAGGTTATTAGCCAAAGAGAAGATTATCTCTCCTTCTCTCAGGGGAAGGGAGGGGGATCTTATCAAGCAGGTGACTTGAGCAGATAACTCCAGACTGATTGGTTTAGGGGGTTATAATTTGGGGAGAGGTTAAAACGGCAATTGCTGTTAAGTCTGGATGGGGGTCCCTGCATAAGAGTCTGTTTTGGACTTGATTTTTATATTTATTGTAACAGAGACCACATGGAACATGGAAGTGAAACATGGAAGAAATTGCAGGGTCTTATTGAAGAGCCTTTTGAAGTTATAAATCATGTGTTTAAAAAAAAAATCAAAATGGCTTGTTTTTAGCCTTCCTTTTTGACAGCCCCCAAACCAATTTTCAGTTTTCCACGTTACATAAAAATAAATCCTCAGAGTGGTAGGGGGAAGAATTTTTCCCCATGGGAATAATAAAGCAAAATAAAACATAAGTTTCATAATAGAAAAAAGCAAAAGCTCTTTTAAATTGTTTATTTTGTTTTCACAGAACACAGTATGCATCATACTCGTTCATTTCTCCATAAACATTAATTAAGAAGAATTTTGGTATTTAGTTAACAGTAAGCTTTGTTCTCTGAGTAACTTGAGGAACATTACTCTATGCCTTGTGAAGAGAATAACATTCTCCATTTCTAAAAAAGTACAAACAACAATATAGCTGTTGTTTTTTCGGCATTCCAGCAATGAGAATTCTTGATCAACAGATACACATACCTACTGATAAACAATGGTACAGGAGACATTTAATACTAATTGAGGAGCTTTGAGAAATTTTGTAGGAATCAGAGAAAGCTCAAGGGTCTCTGAGGTGATTTTTTTTCTCATTTGTCACATACACAGATAGAAAGTCTTATTCATTTTTGGATTAACCGAGACAGCAGTTCCCACATAATGCCATCTAGCAGAGAGTTTACATCTTATAGGTGTTTTTAAAGGAGATCATGTCCAAGGAGATTCAAGACAGCCAAGAGAGCTCAGAAAATGGTGAGAATTGGGTAAGCTTGTTACTTTCCTATGAGAAGAGAGAGGACCTTGAACTCATAAATGAGCAACAATTATGCCTTTGTACTGTGTCACTAGATTCCATTAGATGTATATCTTTGTTTCTTCCTCACAGGCTCATTTCTCAAAGCTGACGAATTTGTTACACATATTCTCCAGGGTTGTAAAGGAGAGTACTTTTTAAAATATTGCTATGCTGAAAGGGATGAAAATTTTCCCTTTTGCCTTTATGCCACAAGGAACAAATCCAAGTGACTAACAGAAGTTGACCCAAGGGGAGGAGGGGTTGATCACAGTTCAGACTGAGGAGCAAGAATGAGGTTGAGAAATAGACCTAAATGTCACTTATTCAGAATAAGTGTTGAAAACTGCAAGTTATTGTCTCTAAAAATCCTAAACACAGCCCTCTATTGCCTTCCCTGTCACTCGCTGGGCACTGACTAGTAAGTTTCTGTATTCTCACACCAATTCTACACATCCGTCATTTTTAAGCTTAGAACTGTGAGCGAAGTAGAAGTAGATAATGGTACAAATTCTGGTTACACAGCCTAGGACTTCATCAATTTTTTTTTTATCTCCTAAACCCCCACTCCCCAGCATACTGATTCAAAGGACTCATATCTTTACAGCTGACAAATTTTAATAAAAGTTAATCGATACCCGTTATATGTGCGGGGAATGATAGATTAGTTTTAAAGAAAAGTAGGTCATTTCCTATAATTAATTACTGCTCATATTTGGGAATGAGATACTTAAAAATTATTGGAGATGTTGAAAACCAATGAAGGACTCCATACACTCTACTTTTTGGGTATAAATGAAGCATAATTAGTTAAACTAATGTATTAACTCTGGGTAAATATTGAAAGTTCTTAAAGTTCTATTCTAATGAATCTTTTTTTTTAAATTCAGGTAATGTTGGTTTATATTCTTGTTTGTATTTTGGAAGTATAGGGTGACTCCTCAGGTGATATTAGTATAACACTCTCACTACTGAGCACCCGTATTCCCCCCACTACAGTTTATTGTGCTCCCTCCCCATTTTGTGCTCACCTCCTTTTTTTCTGCTCCCCCTCTGAAGGTCTCAGTTCTATTGTCTGCTTTCAGGGACTAGTAATTAAATTTGGCTTATCTGACCCATTGCCTGGTTTCTCTATTAACCTTAAAAACATAGGAAAGCAGTTACAATTCTTAGAATCGTTTGTTCTGTTGAGTTCAAGATTTAGTTTAATTTTTTTTTTACCTTGTGACCCATTTCTCTGAAGCGCCCCCATCTCTGTGCCCACTTCTCTACTCTGTATCTCTGAGCTTAGTTTTGTAGTCGGTGGTGGTGTGTTTTGTTTTTTGACTCCACAGATAGGAGAGATCATGTGGGACTTGTCCTCAGAGGGTCAGTTTTTTAGACTGGCTATTCTTGTAGCACTGGATGGCACGGAGGGAGCAGGAAGGGCCTGGGGAAACAGAACCGGTACCAGGCGAAAGTAGGAGGTGAAGCCCAGCTTTGTAAAAGTGTGGTTAGTTTATTGGTGATTGTGTGAGAGGGTAACCCCCAGGAAAAGGGGAGGTTCCATGTTCCCTGCCCCACTTAAGGAAGGTGGAGCTGGGCAGGGAGATGAAGCTAAAAAAGGACTGAGAGAAGACCTGGCTGAGGAGAAGTGGAGAGAGAGAGAGCGAAGGAAGAAGACTGGGGAAGGCACACAGAGCAAAGAGACCTGTGAGGAAGTGGCCCTTGCTTCTTCCTTGGATTTGAGCTGGGAACTTGGGGGACATGGAAGGAGACACTTGGAAGAGAGGGAAGTAGATGAGAGATCTGTGAGGAGGCTAACAAAAGTAGCCTTTATCTTGACTTGGATTTTAATTTTGCTCTTTTCCTTCCATGCTTGCCTGGCCCCCTCTGCCCCTCTCCTATGGTTCCCCACCAAAAGGTGCCTTAGACTTGTGAAAAGGTTTTTGGGCCTCAGCTGCTCTGCTTTGGGCCAACCTGTTTGGCTGGGTGTTTACCCATGAGGGGATGAGTGACTTCGGGTGATTGACTTAGAAACTATCAATATCGGCCTCCCTGGTGGTGCAGCAGTTAGGTGCTGCACTGCGGAGCTGTCAGCAGCAGCGACGTTCAACACCCGGCTGGGGAGATTCCCACATGGTGCCGCAGGCTTCTCTTGCCTCGCCCACTGCTCCCCTTAGCAGTGTTTCCATCGATCCACCTGCTCTGCTCCCCACTCTGTCTCTGGTGAACCCTCTCGCCGCCCCTCACCTCTGGCCTTTACCCCAGCTTGTATGCATAAATAAAATAAATCTTAAAAAAAAACAAAAACTATCAATATCTTCTTTCTTTTCTTGCTATTGCACATAATTGTCTCAAAGTTATTTTCTAATAAAGGTCTTACACCCTAGAGTATATTTTCTCTTGATGTGATAATGTCAGAACCCATTTAGCATGCATAGGTTTGGAGGTGCTGGGGTGTCCTTCACCCTGACCTCTAACAATTAAAGCCACATTCTGCCCCGAGGTTTCCAACAGGAGGTTGGAATTTAGTGAAGATATCAGGATTTTGTCAATAGTTGGTTGTCAGATCATTTGCACTATCCTTCTATGGGTATACAGATTGAGCAGATCCTCAGAAAAGAAGGTCCGTGGAATAACAGCCTCTGTCACTGAGGGTCAGTGTGGGCATGAAACCAGAACACTAGGTGAGAAAAAATTAAGATAGGAACAGAGGCAGAGGACAAGGCCTAGAGATTGCTCAGGGTGAGAGCCAGGAAGACCACAGCTAAGGGACCAAGTCCTTGTCTGATTGGCACTGCAGGAAACATGAGGAGCAAAGCAGGAACCCGGAGTTTCTAGATTATTATAATTACACAGAGATATTAAATTACCAGTAGGCTAACACAAAACAATCCTCTTTCTAAGTTTTATCAGAACACTTTTTTGTTATGGGATGTTTTTGCAGAGAGCCACACACTAAGGACTTCTTATGATCCAGAAACTGTAAATGGCACCACTGCTCCAAATCCTAGGTGTGCTGTTTCCCTTTTATACAGGAAAAACTGAGGTTCACAGAAGTTAAATGAGTTACCTAAGGTGACAAGTTAAATTGTGGAACTAGGCTTCAGAACGGAGAATTCAAATGGCTGTGATTTGCCACCATGCCTTGTGGACACTTTTATCTGATAGTTTTTGCTGGTCTAATTTTTTTCTGCACCCAGCATGCTTAATTAATCTTGTTCCTTTAATTTGTAAGAGTTACTTTTCCACCGTTCTGACATTCTGTGGACTGGAATGACAACTCAGACGTCCTTGAAGCAGAAGCATCCTTGTCTGTGTCCAGCCTCATGGAAACCAGTCCCCGAGTCACGTGACTGAGACCCAGGGGTTGGTGCCGCCACACTTCAGAGCAGCTGACAAATTACTCACAGCTGTCTGGGGTTAAAGACCCCCAGCTCTGCGCACTGACACTTTCGCTTTCCTTTTATAAAGAGCCAGTGAGCCTCCTTTTCTTCTTCACTTCTGATGTTTGCTTTGCTTGGAAATTGTCCCTGTCCTGCTCTTTTGGCTCACTGGTATTTCCAAGCTAACGTTTTCCTCAGACTTAATGTCCCTTTTTACCTATGACAGAAAATATTCTCATTCAATTTAAACCTTTTTGGATGACACAAAAGAAGAGATACCATTACAACTGTTCAAGCAAGATACTCTACCACTTAGAAATGTTTCTCTATTATTGCATTTAATTGGAATGGGTGGCCTATTCACACCGATGGATAAAGAAAATGACTTGTGTTTTCCACACAGGCATGTATGTGAGTTGCTTAACGAATGTGACTTATCTAGAGATGGGGTTAAACAATGTCAGTGGTTTTGAGTGTTGATATAAGGAATCTAAAAGAAAACTAACATATATGGAAATCTATTTAGTAAACAGATAAAACAGAATTTTGAAAGTTGCCAACACTCCTGAACAAATATGCTGGATCCTGATTTTATTCTCACCCAAGTGCTTGTACCAATCTTGAAATGCTGCTGATGTGAATATAAGTTTACAGAAGTAATATTTAAAAAGCTGGCATTCACCCAGGAACAAATGCAAATATGAAAAATATACTTTTAGTATAAGACTTTTCCAAAGAAAGTGTTAACATTTGGCATCTTTTCTGCCTAAGATGGAGTGTTTTTGATGCTGTTTGGACGACTGTGATATTTAGTGCCTGATGTTTCATTTTGAGGGACATATATTCTAAAAGAATTATATCTAAAGATTCATCATACTAAAGAATGCTTGGTAAGTTTTGATAAGAAATAAGAGAAAATAAATTAAGCTGACAATAAGAAATCTTTCCTAGGGTCTTTACCAGGTGTAGCTGTTTCATCAGATGACATGTGGAACATTACTTAAAACTCCAAGGCAGAGTGAAATAACTTACCCATTTACCAAAAGAGTCTCATGTCTAAATTGTGTCTTTTTCAGAAATCATACTCTGGGAGACAATGTTTCTAAATTTCCTTTTTTCAAAATTGTCTTTAATGGTCCCAAAATTTTTATGGGATTCTTTTCAAGTCATTCTTTTTCTTAAAAAGATATGCAGTCACTAACTTTACATGCACTTTATCTGAGTTTCCTTTGAAGACTTATGTCTATAACTGCAAAAATCTATTTTTCACTTCCTGATAATCTTATCAAACTGAGAGAGAGCATGGCCTTTCTCCTGATTATCCAGAAAGGAAATGTCCAGGTTGATTTCAGGCCATTGACATGTTGTGAAAGGGGAAGAGGAAGCTGTCGATTAACGAACATTTGAGTGCAGTACTATAAATTCTTTAGACTTTCAGAGGCAGTTTAAGGACTTGGAGGAACTTCTACTCACAAATACACTTTCTCAATGATTTTTAGATCCCCAAGTCTCACACTACATTCATATATCTGCTCAAACATGATATAAGCATACCAAAGGACAGAAGCCAATTTAAAAGGAAGTAGTTACCCTCAAGCCAATCCAAACCACTACCTCAGTGTTATAAATATTTATAAATGTATGTATATAAAATATTTATAAATACATATTTATAGATATATGTAAAATATTTATGTATGCATATAAAATATTTATATAAAATACATATTTATAGATTTATATTTATAAATAAATATTGAAGCAGTAACTATGGAAACAAACTAACCAACTAACAAAAATTGTTTCGTGGCACAGAAGAAACATTTATCTCCTTTTCAGGCTCTCATAAATTGGGGAAATTTACCATACCCTCCCTTGGAGAGTCACAATCCATAGTTCCAAGAGCAAACATAGAGAGGAAACCATTTTAATGTCATTTAATCTGATTTTGAATATCCTCGGGGCATAGAGCTTTCTTGGAATTCTAACAATATTCTCTATATTGCACCTAAGGGAATGCTAATTTATTTTTAAAAAAATTTTCCTCGCCACCATCTCTTCTATCTCCTTGTCTCTTTCCCTCCACCCTCACTCTTAACCTCAGAGGCCTCATGATGTCCGCTAGTTTTTGTATTTTGCTTTATTGAATCACCTGTATGTAGATATCCAGTATTTGTTTTTATCTTTTAGACTTGCATTATTGCACATAATTCTCCCAAACTCCCTCTATTTTGTTGAAAATGGCTGTATTCCATCTTTCTTTATGGCCACATAGTATCCCATAATATGGGTATACTTCATCTTCTTGACCCAATTCTACTGATGGACATTTAGGTGAAGGGAATTCTAACTTAACCTTACCTTTCAGACACTCTGTTAAGAATTTTAGACCAGAATAATAAATTAATTTAACCAAATACTTTCCTATTCAACTCAGGTGACTATGTTAAAAGATGTCCCCTAGTTATAGGAATCTGACTTCGAAAGAAGGACTTTGCTCAATTCCAAAATTATTAAATTAGGAAAGAAATGCATTAATACAAGCAGTATTTTCTTTAAAAAGAACACATGGGCAGAAAGATAAGGATGGGTACCTAGACAGAGACCAAATCACCCAGAGTCTTTTAAATAATACGAACATCCTGAGCAAGATCCCACCTATATGCCTGGGTAGTTATTAGTGATGTTTTCTTTTACTTTAAAAAATGCCCTAGTATGGACACTAAATCACATGATCACACTACTTACGAGTCATTCTAAAAATTGATGAGTCTGTTATTTTTGCAGTGTTTTGAGTGTCTCTCTCGGGGGTGCAGTGAGGCCAGGATAAGAATTAATCTAAAGTATTAGAACTTCAAATAAAAATTGAGAGGAAAATTAATGATAATACTATTAGATTAAGTCACTTATCAAATGATAATAAGACAATAAATTGGGATTTTGGGTAAAATTTTAATGTTTGTTAAGGACCTAACAAATAGAGTTGGTGGTTGGAGAGATTTGAATCCGTGACTATGTTTGCCAGTATACTTTGACCAGTGAGCTAAACACATTATTTACAAATACAAACAAAAGAACAAAAGAACTCTTATTTGCATTTCTGAACTTGTATAAAAAAGTAAATGATATAATCTTCCTTTTCTGATACTCCCCTCTCAACATTCATTCAGGTATGCTGGAGATTGGTATGACCCAGGCACATTACAGTTCTTGTTCTTGGGAGTTCTGGGTTCTAATGTCCTGGTTACTGAAAAAGTTTCATGAGATGATTTCTTTGCCAAAAATGATGATCACCCCATGAGTCTTTTGGAGAGTTACTCCATTTTTGTCAACTTCTTCATGTTTTGGAAAAATTAAACTCTCTTTTAGGAGAACTAAGCCTTGCCTTTTGGTTTAATTAAAACTACACCAAAGATAAATAAACATTGTAAGAACGCTTGCACTTTGGTTATTTTCCTTTATTGTAATATGCTCAAAGAGGGTCATAAAACTGTCTAGAACTGTGGCAGTTTTCTGAAATTAAATTTGTAAGGTGTTTGCTGTAAGGATGCACTATTTTCCTTTTAGTCTATGTTGTAACTATTTGAGAGCTTATTTAATTTCAGAAAATCAGGTCTGATGAAGACCATGACTTCAACTCTTCAAATAAATACAGAATGTCCCTGGAGATGACACAGATGTTCCAGATCTTTCCCTGGTATTTTTGATGTAGGGGTTATCTCCTGGGAAATTTAAGCTCAGCTGCTTTTCTAGATGTGAGGCTTTATGTATTAGATTCTCAGTATTAGCTATAGGTCACCTTCAAGGTCATAAAGACTGCATTGATGGACCAAAATGACATCTCATAAAATGGAAGTTTAAGAAGACTGCTCACCCAGTATACTCTGTGGAGGATTATGGGCGCTTTGGTTTTGGATATAGTGTGGTAACATACATTTGAGGAGGTATGAACATATTCCCCTAAATCATATGCAATGTTGTAAGCCAACATTATCTCAATTAAAGAAATGCAGACTTACCTCTCCCGGCGCCAGGCAACCTGACCTGGGGAGCGGGAACTCGCCCGAGGAGAGCGGAAACACATCTGCTCCACCTTTTGCAGCGGAGAAAGGAGTCGCCGCTGCCACAGAAACAGCCCTTAGATGAAAACGGCTAAGTTTTCAAGTTTTTGTGAGTTTCTAAAAGCCACATGCAGACTAGCAGGCAAGCGTCAGCTCTCCGGCGACTCAGACCCAAGGAATCCAGGCAGCCTCGTCAGCTGCTCCTTCCTGCGCCAGGGCAGTTTCTTCACAAGCAAGGGCCCAAGTGGTCCCACGTGTGGAGAGATTGGGGGTTAATGAAGAGTTGCATTCAGTTGCTCCACCTGTGTTTTTCTTTTCTTTTTTTTTTTTAAAGGCTCCCTTAAAAATTTATTTTTAAAAATAGTACTAAAACTATCCTTGTTAAGTATCTTCATGCCCACGAGTATTTTAACGATATAGATTTCTGGAAGTGAAATTATTTGGCCAAAGGTCATGATATTTAACAGTTTTATAAACACTGCCAATTTGCCTTTCAACAAAGATGTCCCTATTTAGAGGCAATTCTATGTCCTTCAGGAGCAAAGGAATGAGCTACTCCTTTCTGCAGGCACGCACCACACGTGGTCATTCCGCTTTTTAAAAAATTATTTTTCCAAGGCTATAATATTAATTATGTGAGAATTTAACTTCTTGTGATTTTTTTTTCCCCAGCAGTTTCACTGGATCAATACATATCATGCTGGGCAATTTTTAAGAAGTTATCAGTTAGCCCTTACAAAGATCAGTTTTACATAAATTACACAACGTTTTAGATAAATCTATGTACATTTAAAAATAAAGTTAAGGGCAAATAAAAAATATATATTAGAAAGTTATACACTTACATGATTTTTAAAAAAGATTTATTTATTTATATATACAAGCTGACGGTTATTTATTTATATATACAAGCTGACGGTAGGCCAGAGGTGTGGGGGATGAGAGGGTTCACCAGAGACAGAGTGGGGAGCAGAACAGGTGGATCAACTGAAGTACACTGCTGATAGGAGCAGCCGGCAAGGTAGGAGAGGTCTGCTGTGCCATGTGAGACTCTCCTTGGCCGGGGATCGAACTCATGCTACAGTGGCTGTGATAGCTTCATAGTGCTGAGACTTAACCTGGGGAGGGAGTTAAGGGATGACCCCACTTATATGATCTTTATATAAATTCTTAGAGTTAAGATTTTGAACCAGGAACCTTTTATTGTTATTGATGGATATCAGCTAATGTGGCCAGTTTTCATCTTATTTGGCTACTTCATGCTGTCAGCTAAGTAAACAATCTGTGGACCAGGCTAGTTACATCTGCTTTCCTCTCTGTGTTTGCAGGTCCAGTGAAAGAATGTAAAAAACGGTTTCTTCCTTAGTCAATGGAGAGATTGGGGTGAGATTATTTCAGAGTAATGACTGGTGACTACATGAGATGCTATTATATATTATACTCTACCGGTTTTCCCAGATAGACTTAGAGACAGATGATTTGTGAAACTCTCACAAGAATTAAGTGGGGATTTGCAATGGTATATGTTCATAGCCACAAAATTAATTTAATAATTAGCTGTGGATTGAAGGGCTGAACAGGGATTTAATAGCCATGTTCACTAGATAGTTTAGAAGAAATAAAAATGTTGTTGAATTATATTCATTGTTTTTTGTTTGCAAAATACTATTTTTAAAATCAACTATTGCCTTGAGGACTCTTCAGACAGTAACATACGTTCCCAGGGCTTTACCATTTATATGTCACATCTCCACATATTTTATTCTTTTATCTTTATCTAAAACCATTTGAGAGATGCTGTTTCACATAAAGAGCATACAGAGATGATGTTTATGTGTTTTACTAAAATTCTTCTAGGAACTTTGACTATTTGGTATCATAGAACCTTAAAAAATGTGCAAGTGTGTGTGTGTGTGTGTGTGTGTGTGTGTGTGAATATATGTATGATATGATCTTTTACAGGCACTTTTTTTTATTATTTAAAAAATATATTCCAAATTTTTGTCTCCAATCAAGCAGGGTGATATCATGGGAAAGAGAAGGATTTGGAGTTTTTAGACCTGATTCTGTCTTATATTAATGTTGTGATCTTGTGTTACTTATTAATCTCATTGAGCCTCATTTTCTTGCTTAATAATCATAACCATTATTCTCTGGAGTCACTCTTAGGATGACACAGGACACTGTAGTCATGAGCAGACTCAATTTCTCACCAGGACGACCCTGTATCTATGCACCCTGAGTAATTTTCCTAACCTCCTTATTAACAAATGATAGCCTTTGTGAGCTAAGCAATTCACGATGGTCTCTGTGGTCCTGGGAGACAGGAAAGTAACTGGTTCCTACCTGGAGCTCCATGCCTGGAGCTCTGAAGTCACGAGTAAGCAGCAAAGAAGGCTAATCAATTGTAGACTTGGGATGATGCATCCTTTAGACCCTTGAGGGAAGTCTTGGAGCTCAATCTGTCTTCCTCATATCTCTGAGAAACTGGGATTCAAATCCTTCTAAACATTTATATTATCTACCCTTAGTCTGGTACCTCAGCCCACTCAATCTACTGTAAATGGAACAAACCTGAGTCATTAAACAAGTTGAACAACTATGGAACACACTGGATTCTATCTTGAGTCTTGTCTTGCTGATTAAAAACTCTCTCATTGAGAGGGATGTTTGTAGATAGAATGAGATAGATTTTTATAAGAAATCTTAATAGAAAAACACTTCTATAAATTATTGATGATCATGAGAAATTACAGGTGAAATTTCAAACTTCAGTGGAACTATGATAGTGGTATAGCAGAATGATGGGATAGGATTATGAGTGATTTTTCATCTCTCTTGCTTTGTGTTTCTATATATTTTCTTCAATAAAAATAAATATAATGACATGAAGGCAGTTAATCAATCAGTCTATCAATCAATCAATACATGTGGAAGAGAAATACTCTTTGAGAAGTCCTTTAAGATGGAATGCAAATACTTTCTCTGAACTCCTAGGCATTGCTCTTAATAGAGGAAATGTTTTTGTCCATCTATGTTCTGAGCTTTTTCTGCTCAGAAGTTAGATTTTCTTTTCCTGAAGCAGCTCTTTCTGCCCATCCATGGAATTCATCAGCACAATCTGTAGGATTTGTATGCAGCTGGCTTTCCTTGCTTTTACTGTTGAATGGTAGTTTATTTCTTTCCAGCAATTTTTTTTTTCTGATTGACCCAAAATGGGTGCAGATGTGGTAAGCACAAGCTGAGAGTTGTTGAATAGTATTTTCACCCTCAGGAAAGAGCTGACATAAGCAGTTTCAGATTGAGTGAATTCTTGATTTCACAGTGGTCTTCCAATACTGGTTCTGTTGCCAGCGATAACAGAAACCAGGAGAAACCTTGGGAGGTAAACCACAGATTTACTTTGTTCATAAGCACTGGTGATCTCATGTGTTCCTGGGTGTGTGATCTTGAGAAATGCAAGGGTATAAAGTAAGGCTTTGATGTTTGAAATTGATACTAGGTCAAATTTTGGGATATGTGTGCTATTTTCCTGTATGTTTTTCAGTGCCTACTTGTAGACACCCACTGCTATTATTTGCCTATTTACAGCAAAGATAGTCTTTGTGACAATTATTGAATTACTTTCTGTTAACTGTGTGGTATATTGAAGAGTTATTCAATGGGGAGTCAAAAATCAACATATTTCATTTTGTTTTGTGAAATGAGTTTATATTGCAAATATAACTCTGAAATACAAGAACACTTTTATCTTTTTCCTAACTCTTACAGGCAGTGGTTAATCACATTGCTCCCAAGTTATTTTTCAAAACTTATAGAAATCATGTTAGTAAATAGAGTTAACTTGACTGCACTTCTTTTGTCTGTAACCCAATATTATTCATTCCAGAGATTCTCAGAGAGAAAGCTTTTATGTTTTCTGTCAATGAATTGCTTACCCTTGTAAAAAAAATCCTGGGGAAATAGTTTACATGGGATTCTTTCTTGATAGAAGACAATCGAGGAATTGATTGATGTACATTTCCTTATATGTCTAAACATCCAAGAACCACATGAATGCACTTATTCACTCACTTACCAAAAAAAAAAAGTATTGATGCCTACCATATACTAGGTGCTTTGTTAAGGATCAAGAACACAGTGACTAATTAGAGAAACAGCCTCTGCTATCATATTGTTTGTAGGCTAGTGTGTATATGAACAAATAAGCAATTGCAGAAAGAGCGTATTGGAGAAATCATGAACC
>PVIJ01020188.1:0-21564 GCA_004024925.1 Scalopus aquaticus | reverse complement strand
AGTAGGGGAGAGGAGAGGAAGGGAAGGGAGAAGAGAAGAAAAGAAGAAAACGCTGATCTTACCTCAGATAGTGGCCATTGCTCAGGTCTGGAGCCTCAGCACTGGCTAGGCCACGTCACGATGGCGCCTAGTCTGTTGAGGAGAGACTGGAACTGGCCACACACATGAAAGAAGAGGACAGTTAAACATGGAGAAGACCAGCTTGCTGAAGCCTCTGGGGAAATGCTGGCACTGGAATCATCCACCTGGGGCAGTTCTGGGTGACCGGCTGAAGAAGAGACTCGGGTGCAGGGATTGGAAGGCAAGCCAGTTCAAAGAGAGCAAAAGCCACACACTTCATCAAGCTTTTAACACTTATGACCACTCTGGTTCACCCCCTTCCAAACAGCTTCCCCATCCTTAGGATGTCGGGGTGGAGAGTGTCCTGGGGAGAAGGTGCCACCAGAGACTCGGTGAGGCTGACCAAAGGGTCCAGGAGCAAAGGCTCAGCCATGACTGCCACGTCTCCAAAAGCAAAGCCATGCTCTAACTCTGAGACAATGACATTTCAATGAATTTGCAGAATGATTGGTATTAATTGCTAGTTTATTCCTTTTCATACCTGGCAATATTTACAGCTACAGGCTGTGACTTTACAACTACAGAAAAACTGGCAAAAATATTCACAATATACCAAAAAATTTCTCCCATGTTTTCAAATTAAGTCAGGTTTAAACTCATTCATTCACTAAATATGCAAACAAACATGATTTTCTAATGAAAAATCAGAAAAAACTCATATAGAATTACTAACAAGAGTGTATTTAGCAAGCTGGTATCCAGACATATTGAGTGCAGGAAAAGAGAATAAATATGATATAAAAATAAAATCAGACAGCTGCTTACCTCAAGGTATCATAGTAAACAAATTGAAATTCTTTAAGAGTGTTCTGATTAACAATACATAAATAAATAAAATCAGAAAAAATGTAGAAAATTAGCTGTCGTAGTTGCCAAAATTGATGCATTTACCTGGAAAAAAAATCAAACATTGCAATTTGTAATCATTTGTGAATTTTGTATGAGAATTTCTTTTCAGTATTTCATATTACTTGACTGATTGAATTCAGTTCATGAAAATATAATATTTAGTAACGTAAAACATGCTTATTTTTTAGTGTAATGGCCAGAAATTCCCTTGCCATCATCCAATGTAATAAATTATACTTCATCAGAACTTTGCTAGTATATTATCCATTTCTCTGACATTTTTATTTTAAGAGTAATTATACAACTAATTTCATAATTTAGCATAATGCCTAAATTAGGGCCATGTGTCTTACTTTTAATGTTTAAAATAACCTAGAAGACTAGAATAATTGCAGTTTCATTTGCATAAAGTATCCTATTATATAGTTGTGCATATTCTTCATGCTGATACTATTCTCCAGCTAAATCATTTTTGAAAACAAAATCAGAATGACCTAGTATCCATACACAATAATTAGTCTGAAAGTTCTTGAAGAATTTTCAATGGCTCTACTTTGCTTACTAAGATTATAGAGATATGCTATTAAAATTCACTATAATGAAGATGTTAGGCTTAAATTCAATACTTAAATGGAGACAGATTATCACAGCAGGTAATGAAATCAGTGTTTTGCTACAGGCTCTGAGAATGGGTGTTTCTATTTGATACCAGATTTATAACAACTGTCAATATCCAACAGTTTTCTTTGAAAATTCAGAGTTGACGTCAAGTAAAAATAAATGCAAATATAAGTCATGAATTCTTGGACCTTAGTAATTTTCTTGCTATAACTAAGAAAGCACATTCAGAAGATATTTTACAGGAGTGTGCCTGTGGGTATGCCTGCTCATAAAATGTACAAATAGAAAGCTTTATATTTCTGTCTCATGGGAATAAACAAGAAAACAATTCAAATTTACACAGGTCAGCTCTGGGTTTCTGGTTAAATCAGGTATTTTCAACAGTTGTTTTGAGTTGAAAGAAACAGACACAAAAAGAAAAGACACCAGAGATAAATTGAGATCTAGTAACTATATTAGATCCAACCCAGAAAAAAGTAGCCTTTAATGAGTCAAAAGATTGTCACTGTATTTTCTAAATTCTATGAGTTCAAAATCCTAGAAGCACTAATGATTTACAACAGCTTTTTAGACACTCCAGAGCATGATATTAAATAACAACATTGATGTTAAAATGTGTCTTTAGAAAATGGAAAAAAAATAAAGATCTTAGATATACAGAAAAAATGCAAAAGAGAAACTAACTTAATGGAAAATAGAATAGTGCCCTCATGATATATCATAAAGTTGACTTAGGAATCATAAAGTCATGTACACTGCAGTGATGTACAGGGATTACCAATCAATGAGTGGAAATATATTTAAGGCTTAAAGAATGGGAATTTTGTAAAATGCCTGTCAATGGGATAAGCGCAGATAAACACAACAGTGTAGTTTAATGCTGTGCTTGTCCACTTTGGGCATTGTACAAAACATGTGAGTGAGCCTAAGGTAGATGGCATTGCTCTATTCTACTGCTCCATCAATACTGAGTTTTTTTTCTGAGACAGTTAATTTTATGTGTCAATTTGACTGACCACAGTGTGCCTAAATTAAACATTTCCTCTGTGTGTGTCAGTAAGGATATTTTGGATGAGATTAACGTTTGAACTGGTACGCTCAGTAAAATAGATTGTTTTTCCTAATGTGAACAGGCACTATTAAATCTATTTGAGGCCTTGAAACGAATCAAAGGCAGAGGAAAGAAGATGTTGCTCCATTTTTCTGCCTAATTGCTGGAGTAGAGACATTTCTTCCTTTCCTGTCCTTGAACCAGAATTTATACCATAGGTGCTTCTATTCACAGGCCTTTGCACATAGATTTTTCTGGGTCTCCTGTTGGCAAACAACACACTGTGGGTCGTCTCAACTTCCATAAGCACATGAGCCTATTCCTCACAATAAGTCTTGTTTTATGTTGGCTGTGTTTCTCTAGAGATCCCTAAGAAACTTCTCCAATCCAAAGCAATCTGTGTTTTGCAAAGAAGTACAAGTTTCTTGAAATAGACACAATAGTTTATTTGTTGTCACAGTCCTTGATAAGCATTGGACTATCACCAATCTTCTAGAATTTCATGATTTTTGGAGATTTTGCTAATATTCCCTTATATTGCTCTAATAGCAGGGTTCAAGTCTGTGTTTTTCTGTCCATGGTACTGGATAGTTTCCACTGAGATGAACTTTTCCTATTTTTTGTCTACCTCTTGATCATTATTCTGATATGTACAAAGAGAACTAGGTAAATGATTCAAGTAACATGATTTTTCCCAAATCAAAATTTCTCTTTATCTTCTTAATGACTTATTAATGTTCCTAATCCAGAATTTTGTGAATGTTGCTCTAATTTATCCTCATTTTTGTTTAAATCCTGAATCCTTTGAATAGTTTTAATTTCTTCCTGCAATCATAAAACCAATTTGCATATTATTTGAGAGATTACTGGGAACAAATGAAGGGGAGTACTTTCTTTGTTTTAATTTTATGTAACACATTTAAAATTTTAATTTCTGAACAGTATGGAGGATTCTCAAAATATTAAAAATGGATCTAACATGTAGCTTAGAAAGTCTACTCCTAGATATATCAAACTGAAGATTACAAAAAAACTAGTTCAAATGGTCATTACAACATTATTTATGATACTTAAACTATAGAAACAGCCTCAATGTCCATCGACAGAAGTGTGGAGCAGAAAAATGTGGTATAGACACACACACAAACATACATACACCACAATGGAATACTACTCAGCTATAAAAACAAAAAGATGAACTATTGTCATTTGAAACAATATAGATGTAAATGGGGAGGATAATGCTAGAGGAAATAAGTTAGAAGGAAAAAGACAAATACAGTTTATTCTCACTTTTATGTGGAATACAGAGAGACTTAAAAAAGTTCAGTCAAAACCAAATCAATAATAAACTCATATCTAACTGCTAAACTGGGTCAACCGGAGAAAGAGGCTGGCATAGCGGGAGTGGAAAGAGGGGTCTAAAGGGACATGGTAGAGGATTGTTGGGGCACTGGTGATGGGCAGGGTGTGAAAATATATATTTTTTAGGTTTGGAACTATAACCTAGGGCAGGTACAAACAAGTAAACTTAATTTAGCTCAATAAATATAATTTGGAAACAAAATAAAAAAAAAATTGGTTTCTTAAAAAGAAATACCAAAATGCCACATTTGAACTTTTTGAAAAATAAAAGTCAGAGGAGTTCCTTAAAACTATTATTGAAAGGACCTTCCTGGTGGCACAACAGGTTAAGCTCAGTGTTGTGGAGGTGTCTGCGGCTGCAGTGGCACTGGTTTGATGCCCGGCCTGGGAGATTCCCACATGGCGCAGCAGACCTCTCCTGCCTCGCCCACTGCTCCCCTCAGCAGTGTATTTCTTTCGGTCAGTCCACCTGTTCTGCTCCCCACTCTGTCTCTGGTGAATCCTCTCACTGCCCCACACCTCTGGCCTGCGCCCCAGCTTGTATGCAAAAATAAATAAATCTTAAAAAAAACTATTATTGAAAGCTTTGATTATAGAACTTAAATTTGATATCATAGGTGGGTCTAAAAAATTTGCAATCTACCTAGTATTGTTCTAATTTTCCTTGGGAGAACATACAGGAACTATTCAACATGGGGGTATAAAATAAAAATGAGGTTATTTATTATGTACTATACTTCAGGTCACTAATATAAATCAGATCTATGCTTTGGAGACCTTCTTATATCAGCAAAATAAAAATAATTGGGTCATACTTCATGTGTAAGTGGCACTACATCCCAGTAATCAAATCTCAAATGTTATCATTTTGCTCACTGAACAATATGCTCTAATGATTAATTATATCTGTATATGTGTATATATAATTAAGATTAAAAAATAAAACATTTTTATTTAGTGGAATATATATTTTACATATATAATGAAATTAGATTTCGCATAGATCTTTGAAAGTAATTCTTTGTGTGTTTCTTGTAACTTATGTTCTTATTTGTGAAAAATAGTATCTATGGTATCCAGGCCAAATAATATCTCTATCAAGATATTAGAGTAATGGATACACATTTAGAAATGAAACGCCAAATGTCTGCATTCCATGCTTTGTTCAAATCTGTGATACATATTGGAAGACAACTCACCTCAACATATCTACATGCAAATTGAACTTAAACTACTTACAAATAATAATTGCCTTTTCACTTGAATTCCAGAATCATGCTTACTCATACACCCCTTGCCCCAGTGGTTGCAGATTCATTTTTATATACTGTTCTAAAATGGAAAACCACTTTACCTTTACAAATATTTGTCATATACCCTAATAGGTATGCTTGAAGCAATTTATAGCTATTTACATTTGCCAACCTGAACACAGTATATTTGGGAATCATTTCACTGAACGTTGGCGTCAAATGAAAGTGAAGGTAGACTTTGTGTTTCATTGAGTCATTTTGTTCATAAGGGCTAAATGTCAGAGAAGCCATGGCAAATAAGACATAGTTCCTAGAGTTTACAGTGGTATATGGTTGTAAAAAACATAAACAATGAAAAAACTGCAAATTGAAATAAGTTTATGTTAAATTTAAAATAAGCTTACATACTCTAGTGCCAGACACAGGAGAATAGATGAGCTGCACTAGAGAATAGCCCAAGAAACTTTATGATTTATGGGAAAGTAAGAACCAAGGACTCAGCATTCCTGGTGTGTTCTCATATCTCTAGTACCTTGCAGAGTAAATGGCCCATAGTAGCACTCAGTTAATATTTATGAACTGAATGAATGAATGGGATATACTTTTGAGAATAGCAATTGATATTGTTTTTAAGGACATCACTAAGTATACACTTGAAAGATGAAAGATGAGAAAGAATCTACCATGAAAAGAATGGGATTTTTTTTTTTTTTTTAGAAACAAGGGAGATTAGGTCAAGTGATTGAAAGAAGGAATGACTGCAAAACTGAAAGGCTAATATGGCTTGAGCAGAATAGGGAATGTGAAAAGAGTTAAGTGAGAGTTAATAGCTATGATTTCTGTATAGTATTGTAGGCCACAGCAAATTTAGTTTTAATTTTCAGAGTCATCAAATAAAAGTAAGTTACTATAAAAAGGCTTTTGATAATTATAAACTCATAAGATGGTCCTAATACATTAAACAAGAGAGGGTCATTGAATGTCAGGAGCTACAGTCCTGGTGAATTATCTCTTGCTGTCCACATCTCTTGACTTCGTTTGGACAACACAAGTCTACATGGTAAGATAAATATATTATCATTTAAATATTTAGATCTTTCTTTTGGGATAGCAATAAGACTTAAAATAATGAAGAATTCATGTAAGAAGAGCATATCCAAATCTATTGATTCCTGAATTCAGATAATGAGTTTAAATAATATAATTTTGGATAACAAGGATTATCTGAATAGATATTATACATAGGGCATTTTATGTAGGAAGAGCCTAGGTCTTTCACAGGATTTTCATAGAATCAGACAGTGTATGCATAAATTTCATAATTAAAGATTACAGTGTTGTAGGGGGAATAAAAAAAAACAGTCTACAATTTAAAAGCGTAGAGAGAAAATTAAAAAATTTGTACACCAGGACTAATGACATCCTCTAAGGAAGTCAATAATGGAACTGGAGTTTGAAAGAGTGAACAGATCTTCTTCAAACAAACCACCATATGACAGAGCGAGCACAGGAAATTTATACCGCCACATAGAGGAGAAGTTTAAAGTTCTTTGGTTCCAACCTTGACTTTTATTTTTTTTTAAAGAATTAGAAGTTATATGATTAGTTAATCACAAGTCTCATCACAATTTATTACACTACTTTTATAGCATACATATAGTATATATAGTATACCATACAATTTATTATACCATTTCAATTTGATATATTTAAGTTACTCTCTGACCATTGTAAACACTTAGTTTTATAACCCTTAAAGAGGAACTGAAAGGAAAAAAAATAGACATTTTACATTCTTAAATATCTTCTTTATTTTATTCTGACAAATAATCTAAGTCAGGTTTCAGCAACCTATAACCCAAGGGCCAGATTGCACCTTCCATGTATTTTTTTAAATAAAGTTTTATTGAAATACAGCCATGCATATTCCTATACTAGTTAAAAATGATTGCTTTCATGCTATAATGGCAGAGGCAATATGGTACGTAAAGCTAAAAATATTTTGATCCTGACTTTTAAGTTTGCCAAGCTGCCGTACAAATAAAGTAACATTTTAGAGGCAGTTTGCTCAGTTATGTAAAATCCTATAATCTCAATATACACAATATATAGAAGACTTCCATGTACTTCCTCTTATTTATAGCTTCGTAGAGCCTTTATGCTATAACTTGTCGGAAGAAGCTAATATTGAGAAGCAGGAAAGGAATCCATTTGCTGAATTATCAACTACTCTATTAGTATAATTCTCCAATCCACTTAATACCCCATCAGTGAAATCTGAAGGGACCTATATACAAATGATCAACTTATCTACCTGACATCTTAAAATAACATCTTTCTACTTTCACAGAAAGCTAAATGAAATAAATAACTGCAGCTTAGTATAAATAACAGCATTAAATTTTTAAAATTAAGACAATAAGAAGAAAGGAATGGCATAAAAAACAAAACAGACTTAAAGATAAAACAAACTGTACTTCTTGATCTTGATTATGCCTCCTGAAATACTGGTAAATAGAAGGAAAGATGAATAAATCACATCATCATCATTCCAACTTCATCTTCAGTGTCTGTCTGTCTATTTGACTTTTTAAATAAAATACAGGCACATATTTTAAAGCAACCCACAACATGATTAATAAGGGCAGCGTAGTAAAGAAACATAAAACTGCCCTGTCTCCTTCATCTGCTCTTCTGGTGCAGTGATTAACCTTTGAGTTTATGAGTATTTTTGCACTTGCTTCAGATAAAATATTTTATGAGTTCTTCCCTCCCAGGCAACTTGGATTAAACTTATCAGGCCTAGAAAGATAGTGACCCTGAAGAGCTGTTCCCTTAGAAATCATAATCTTCTTCTTTCCTTCATTATCTGAATATTCCTTGCACAAAACATATGGAAACATCAAGGAAGGGATAAAACAACTTGTCAAGGTCACATTCTACACCATATACATCATTCACGCTTAATTGATTTGCAGCCCCACCTAAAGACAGACTGCCATACATTATGAAGCCCGAGACTATGAAAAGATCATTTTTGCTGTCCATTAATTCTCACTTGGAATGGCTCCTGACTTTGCAAAACTTTTTGGCAGCACCCTCACCGATGGCTGATCACTCCTGTTCAGTGTAGAAATAGGGCAGAAGTGGGAAGATTTATCTTTCAGAAAATTGCTAATGAAATAACAAAGTGGGCTGGTATAACTCCAACTGCCAGTTCCATACCACCCTCCAAAAATATCAAGTCAAAAATGACTGAATTCACCAATATTTTGATTTCCTACAGACATCTAATTTAAAGGGGCACTTGACTGAGCTCCAGAGTTGGCACCCTGTACATGATAAAGAAATCAGGTTAACTGCTGTTTCCGCATTCTGACAGTTTATATCTTCATGTGTGTCAGGAAAATCCATCATCCTGTTACCTCATCCAGCACTGGGTTTTCACAGCAGGCTCAATATGAATCTGATCTGACTCAGATCCTCCTTCTCATTAAAGGGTACCATATTTCGATGGTTCACTTTCCTTGTTTCTCTCCAGCTTGAATTAAGAACACAACGATCAGAAAGACAAAAATGATAAAAGCATGTTTTCTGTCCATGGGTGTCTACTATAATCTGTACTTTCTAATCAAGTAGTTTTCTAAAGGAGAAACTGATAAACAGATGGCATGAATCAAGTATAGGTGGGATTTTAAAAATTGTATTTCAGAAAATGCTATAGCATTAGGAGACAAGAAAATTCAGAGAATTCCCTGCTAACACATACTGTGTCATCAAAGAGCTTCTGTTAAGAAAGCAAAGCAATATACACACACCCAAAAAAATATATGTTTTCTTATAAACAATTTATCATAGTAGGAGAGACATACGAATGAGTCAAGAGATGGTTCTAAGCCAAAGATTTAAAAAAAAAAAAAAAAGAATATATAACACAAGGACAGCTGAGTCATATCATGCTGGTTCGTAAGACATGGGTTTGCCCCATTTCCATTAGGGTTGTAAGCAAATTTCATTACAGGCTTACACTCACGATACGCTGTCAGGTGGCTGATTTTTGTTTGGTGAGCCGTATTTTCTGATACTTAGCCCCTTTGAAACAATGTTTTAAGAAATGTGTAAAGAAGGAATATAGCTCTCTAATCTTAGGTTGCTGAGAGAAATTCTAGTAAAGAATGTTCATCAGGGCCTCCCTGGTGGCGCAATGGGTTAAGTCTCAGCCTATGAAGATATCCGCAGCCACTGCAGCACGAGTTCGATCCCAGGCCAGGGAGATTCCCTCATGGCGCAGCTGACCTCTCCTGTTTCGCCCTCTACTCCCCTCAGCAGTGTATTTCAGTAGATCTGCTTGTTCTTCTTCTCCCCATTCTGTCTCTGGTGAATCTTCTCACACAACGCCCTTCCAACCCGCACCTCTGGCCTACTCCCCAGCTCTTCTATGCATAAATAAATAAATTTTAAAAAATTAAGAAAAGAATGGTTATCATCTCCATGAAAAAAAAAAATGGCATGGAGTGGAGGCATGTGTGTGTGGGGGGAGGGGATTCTGCCATCTGACAGGAGAGGTCTGCTGCCCCATGTGGGGTTAGCTACCTGGCCGGGAATCAACTCATGCTGTAGTGGCTGGTGGTAGCTTGATAGCGCTGAGACTTTAACCCTTGCTCCACTGGGGAGACCCCAGTGCAGCATTATTAGCTATAGTCACCATGCTGTACAGTACATTCCCATGACTTATTTTCTAACTGGAAGTTTATACTTTTTGAATCTTGAAATCATTATATTGTTCCTTGTTTAATGGGAAGGGATGTGCAGATCTGCTAACTGCTGTTCTATTAAATTCATAATCACTCACTACAAATGAATCATTGGTGTCACTAAATACTGTATCTCTGTTACATTTTCAGTTTTTATGTCTCATAAATAATTATTTCCCAAATTTTCCCCTTATGTCAAACTCCGTCAAAATTTGTATTTACTCCCCCTCCCAGATTTACACCGGTAGTTCACATCTTTATTTCCAATTTCACTGAAAAAAAAATAAGACCAAATAGAAAACAACCTGTGTAAGTGTCCATCACACATCTAATCATTTACATGCAGCATGTCCGTGTGCTGGGCATTATTTCTTGTTCCTCTGGAAACATATCTATGCTCCCATTAATCGTAAATCCTGCTATGTATACACAGTGGATTCCAGCCCTTCTGACACACTCCAAGACATCACACCAGCAATTTTTTCTCAATGTTTCATCAGTGTTTCCTTTTACATGTTTCCTTCCCACCGATACGTAATCACTTATATTTATTATCTTAAAATAGCTCTTAGATTTTTCTGTTGCTCATTTTTTTATGGTAACATTTCCTTTCATTTCTTTTATGGTAACATTTCTAGAAAGGAGATCATTTACTTATTTTTTCCTCAGCTTCACAAAATTTACCATTGATAGCCACTGGACTTCGTCCAGGCATTTATTCTTTCTTACCTTCATAAACACTCCTGCAATATCATCTAATTGCTTTAGATTTAGATAGCACATGTTTGCTTATAACAGACACATACCATATTTAATCAATGAGCATTTTCTGTGGTATTCCTATTCAAAATACGTTTAAATTCTACCACTTTTAATTATTGCAATGACTACTGCCCTGTTTCCATGAACTGTGTTCTCTTGCACAATTATTTGAAATCACATCTAAATTATTCCTGCTTCTACCTTTGAGCATCTCTGTCTAGTCTTGATATTCCAGCTAGAATGATCCTACTAAGACTAGGTCAGATGCTATCCCCTTGTCAACTCAGTGCCTTATAGTTGTTCTTCAGCTCATGCAGAGAAAAGTCAAAGTTCTTACAATGGCACATAAAGTCTACTGTGTCTTAAACTCTGTTCCTATCCTACTACTATATACAATATTTTTCTCTTTGACAATGACAGACTTGTCTCAACCTCAGGCCATTGTACATCCCATTCTTTCTGCCTTTCTTCCTACCCCTGTAGGTAGTTACTCCCCTGCTTCTTCGTGATTCAACCCTCAAGTGTTTATGGCAAAAACACTTGCCAATGAAGGCTTTCTTTATCCTCTGCATAAAACTAGATCCTAGACATCCCTGGTGTAGTCCCTGATGTGTCCCAATTGTATCTTATCCCAGTATAAATTTGTACATTTCATCAGTTTTTTTTATTTAGTTAGTATCAGTATTTTATCTGTCTCCTACACTAACGTGAATTTTATGCCAACAAGGATTTTAACATCTTTTCTTTTTCTTTTTTTTTTGCCTCTGCATCTTTTTCTTCACCCACAGCCCCACTTAGAATAGTGTTCAGTTCATAATAGATCCTCAAAAAATATTATCTGAATGAGTTAATTAATATAAAAGCTATCTGTCCTTTCAGTCCCTATTCAATTTTTAAGCTAAGATAAAAAGGAAAAGGATAAAAGTCTCCAAATGCATAGAGTTTGCTACACTCTACCACAACAATCTCAAGATGTTACAGAACCAAGTATCTGCAGCTGACATGTATTTGAAGAGAAGGCCATTTTCTCTTCTCTAGATCCAGAAATTTATCTCGTAACCCCAATGTACAGGATAATTTTGAAAATGATATTTGGATGGACAGTGACCATAATAAGCTTTCTTTATTGTACATTAAAAATAGAGAATATGATTCTGCAGGAAAAAAATGAGGAACAGTGAATAGAAGTGAGTATGTATGAACACTCATGAAATTTGGAAGTCTCAGAAATATCTGGCAACTTTCTGAGGGGCAGCTGGTCTCCAAAAATATGGCTTCATGGGAGTTCATTCCAGGGCTTGGGAATAAGGACAGCTGTTTTGCACATCATATACACGGACTGTAATTTCATTCTTCTGTAGGGTTAGCGATCTAGCTGAAAGCACATGTGATATATGTTGTCACCTGGGTCCTCACAGGAACTTCTCTCCAGAGGCAGAAATGCTGCAGACAAGAGAGCATTGCCCTTAGAGAGGTCAGTCCCATAAAAGTCTAGTGAATTTTCAAAATTCCTGAATTAGTTGGAAAATCACTTTATTCTTCAACAACATGCATTTTCTCATTATTCAAGAGATATAAGAATTCATTTGAGAATTATATTTCATAACTACAAGATATTCATATTATACAGAATTGCATCACAGTCTTTTTTCTGAGAGTGATCATTAAATATTAAACTATTGAAGCAAATATTAAATTGTGACTCATACATGAGGTTACCTCCGAATATGACATATTTACTTGATGAAGAACATTTTGATTCCTTGAGCAGACTCTGTGTTTCTACTCTTCTTACAAATATCAATAATATCATCATGTTTAGATCACTGTACATCTCTATACTCTTCCGCATTCTTGTCTGGGAAACTTCAAGAGGTTTACATGAGGACAATCCTATTTTTTTATACCAAATAAATTTTATCATGGTTGGCATTCAGGTTTTTGTTTGAATGTTGTAAGCTGTTTAAAAAAAAGAATTACTTTACTTTCCACGTTTTTTCTGATGTGTGAATTTTGTTCATTTGGAATAGTATCCACATTTAATATAAGGCTCTGTACATGCCATCTTAATAGCAATTTTACATTTGCTTGGTTTTGATTAACGTGATCATTTTGTGTAGAAAGGGGGAAATTTTTGAAGTCATCTAAGGCTTAATTTAGTAAAGAAGGGGCTTAAAAGCATCAGGAAGACAGAGGTACCTTTCTCAGAAGAAAATGCTTGTCAATCACAGGTTATTTTCATCAGTATACAAAGACAACTCAAACCTAAGTGCACTTTCTTTAAAATTTTATTTGCATACTAAATAGATCAAATTATGGTTGGCATTCAGGTTTTTGTTTGAATGTTGTAAGCTGTTTAAAAATAAGAGTTACTTTGCTTTCCACTGTTTTTCTACAGCTTAGTCCATCATTAGTAGATACATTGATAGATAATGTAGATAATTCCATACAATGATAGATAATGGGCCTCATGAGACGGGACCTGTTTATTATTACCAGCCACCAAGTGAGACTTTTACTAAGAGGATGTCTCACGGAAGGAAATGACTATCTGAGTGTCCTGTATCTGAATGGATGACACAGCTCCCCCAATCAGGCCAGGGGAGAGGGGTCCAGGTTAACATGACTATGTCACCGGGAAACTTGTTCTGTTACATTCATCTCTTTCTGAGAATGTGAACCAGATGTTCTCTGACCATGTAAAACCAGGACTCAGCATCCAGAAGAAATCCTTGCCTTTTGTTTGTACCTGCTGCTAACACCTGCCTCATTACCTTAAACTTCCTCTAGCGCCTTCTATGTGGGACTCAGAGATAACAGAAAAACTGATTAGGAATTTGGAAGAGGGATCTACCATTCTGATGCAATTATGATGACTCAGAGGAGAGGTACCTAGGAGAGGTAACCATGGCAAGGGTAGAATTTGTAATGCAAAATAAGGTTTATTTATTGAGTTCCAACATTTAGGTATAAGCTGTCATTGCTTCATGGCAAAATGCCCTCCCTTTCTCCCTACCTTGCTCAAAGAAGCTGCCAGGTCAGGAAAGGGGAAAAATGAAACAAATGCTTTTTCTCTTTCAATTTCCCAGCAGGGGAGTCCTGTTGAAATGCCAGGCATGCCCTGCTGCTTTCTGCATCAACAGATGGCAGACAGTTGCAGCCCTTGTGTTTGTTTCCCATTCAGCAAATTGCAGGTCACATCTGGTCTAGCCTCTGCTTGGTCTGAGCAGATGGGAGTTCACATTCTCTATAGGTGGCTGGTTTAAAAAAAAAAAATAAGAAAAAGGAGTGAAAAAGAGAGGAATACAGAAATAAAAGAGAAAGACAGAGAAGTGTTTAAAATGGTGACAAGGAAATTTGAACAGCTGCTATGATTTCAGTATCAGCAAACCATTTAGCCAGACCCAGCCAAGAATGAGTGGGACAGAATCACACTTTCAGGCAGCCAAGCAATCCAGGACACTGAAGAGCAAGCTTCCAGATGCAAAGAAGATGAACATACAGTTCAATTTACCATCCAGAGATGCTATGGTTTACATTATTCTTACCCTGATTTTTGCAAGTAAAATTTTAGGACTATCATTTACGTTTTACAGTTTTACATACTCTTCTGTTACTTAATAAGTCACTTATTCTCCATTGGAAGATTGTTTAAAATTGATCACTAGAGCACTAAATCACCATCCAGTTGACCGGAAGAATCATGTTTGTGTGTCTTGGGAAACAAGAATATTCCTGAGCTAAGTTTGCCATGCAAAGAAACAGTTCTTACATTTGGATCCTCAAGATAATCATCAGTTGTGGTTATTAAATATGCAGACATCACAGCTCCCAACCCCACTGATTAAGAGTCAGTGGATCTAAAGCAATGTTGTAAAACTTACTGTGCTGAACACACACCTGGTATGCTCTTTAAATGCACAGGCTCAGGACCTCACATGAACTGATACTTTTTATGACTCGAATTCAGCAATTCTGGAAAAAGACTTGATAAATGTATATTTCTAATATTTACATCATGTTTTTTTTTTTTTTTTTAATGTCAAGGAAGTTTGGAATAAGGCTTGGAGATCTTTCTATTTAAAAAATTTAGGAGGGGCTCCCTGGTGGCACAAGGGTGTAAGTCTCAGCACTAAGAAGCTATCAGCAGCCACTGCAGCACGAGATCGATTCCCGGCCAGGGAGCTTTCCACATGGTGCAGCAGACTTCTCCTGCCTCGGGCCGCTGCTCCCCTCAGCAATGTATCTTTGTATATCTACCTGATCTGCTCCCCACTCTGTCTTGTGAATCCTCTCACCCCACCCCCACCTCTGCCCTACACCCAAGCTCTGTATAATAAATAACTAACATAAATCCTTAAAAAATAAAAATAAAATAAAAAGTTCATGTGTTAAGGGAAGCTTGTAAATATCCTACAGATAGATGAATGTTTGCAGTAGTGTCTCCAGTGGACAGTAACATGCATAGTAGAGAAGTTTTATCACGGAAATCCCATCTTTTAACCTTGGACATCCTCAAACATCTTAAACACTGTCAAAGAAGAAATAAGAAGCAGAGTATTATATTTTGTCAATAAGTTACCTTTGTGTAAGTTAGAGGCAGTTAAGGATGTACTTTTGCATTCATATTTGCTCATACAGTCAGTCATGCTATATACCACTTGTTTTGAAAGTGCGAATTTGTTCCCATGAATTTGGTATATTAAGGAACAATTTCAGCATGCTGAGAATTTCACTTTTGTTTATGAATGAGTTTGTCTGCAAAAATCCCGAGGAAGGCATAGAAAACTACATCTAGTTGAACCGAAGTGGATAAAAATATGGAAAATGTGCAGGCGTGAGCACTTGCATACGCACACACACACACACACACACACACACACACACACACACACCTCTCAAACATCTTCATGTGAACTCCTTGGGTTATGAGCCATACCTGTACACATCCGGGTTTAAAACTGTCAATGCAACTTCAGGGAACCCACCTTCCACCTCCACTCAACACAACCACCCCCAAATATAATCCTTCAGGCATAGCCTACACTCTCTCCTCTATAATTTATCTCATTTTTTTTTCTCAACACACATATTTTCTCTTTTCCCTGATTTTTCTCTTTCTTCTCTCTGTAGCTTTCTCTTGCAATTTCTTTTGGTCCGCAGGGTGACAGGCACAGGAGTTAGATGAGCACTTCAGTGAGACAATAGGTGTTCATTTTTTTTTTTTTTTAAGGAAACTCCTGGTCTTTGAGGTAGAGTCACTTTACCAGCCACTTCTTAGCCATTTTACATGTGTCAACTTGTGTTACTCTTCTTAGCATTTTCCTCACTTTTCTATGTATTACTGTCAAATGTTTCAATGTTGCATCCCTAAACCTGTATTTAAGTCCCGTGTATTTTTTTTGTGAATTTTGTTTTGTAGAACACTTTTAGATGATAGAAACATGAAGAACATACAGAGAATTCTCAGATAGTCAAGCCCAGTTTCCCCTATTAGTAAGATCTATGTTAGTATGGTTCACTTGCCACATATGTGAATGAATATCGATACTCTATCATTAAGTAAAGTGTATACTTTCTTCTCATTCCCTTAGTTTTCCCCTAATGTATTTTTTTTTCTACTCCAAGATTCCTTCTAGAATACCACATTACATTTAGCAGCATTTCTCCATAGGCTCCATGTGGCTTTGACAACATTTTTTTGTGTGTTTTATAACTTTTACACTTTTGAGAAGTATTGGTCATGTGTTTGTAGAATATCCCTTAATTGAGATTTGTCTGGTGTTCTCCCATAAAAAGGTTGAAAATTTGAGTTTAGGGGGGAATACCCACAGAGTCATAGTGTCATTTCCTAGAGTTATGTGAATGGTACACACTATTAACACAATTTATGACTATTTACATTAACCTCCCTCACCTTGATGAGTTGGGTTTTGAGATTTCTTCACTGAAAAGGCATTCCTTTATCCCCTTTCCATATTGTGCTCATTGGAAGAAAGTTACTACATGCAGCCCACCCTTAGGCAATGAAAAGTTACCTTTTATTAAGAAGAAAACATCTATAAAAATTATTTAGAACTTTTCTGCACATGCAATTTTTCTATTTTCTGCATCTACTTGTTCCTTCAGTCTCTTATATTATTATGTGCTTGCACACCTGTGGTTCTAGCACTTCCTTATTTCCTGGTTACAAGATGCTCCAGACTTGTCCAGTTAAAATTCTTCCAGTTCTAGAATTACTCATTTCTCCAAGAATGCAAATTTCATTATCAGAGAATGGTATTAAGAACCAATACCTGGATGCTAGATGTGATTGTTGCTGCTGGAGTGTCTGACTCTAAATCTCAGCCGAGAGACAGAACTGAGGTGTGCATACTATGTGCACATTACTTTGAATACACCTGTGCTTAAACATCTGTATCTTTTTTTAGTGAAACATGAGTTCACAGTGCTGTCTCCAACTGTAGTATATTATGACATGGCTCCTTCAAGCGTTTGTGATTTGCTTGTTTGTAACTTTAAAGTATATTAAAGAGAAATGGGCTCCTGACATCTCCATTCATTGACTTAATTTTTTATTTTCTTTGTACATGTAGAACAGGATGAAAATTGTTAAGCTCATAATAAATTATTTTAAAGAAAGTTGTCTTTACATATAGTTTCTTTTGCCTTTACTCTTGCTAATTTCACTTATTCCAAAGTTACTTAAGTCAGCAATTTTTCTCTACCACTTTTATTTTTTATTTATTACTTTTTAAAAATTTATTTATTTATGCATACAGCTGGGGTACAGGCCAGAGGCGTGGTGGGGCGGTGAGAGGATTCATCAGAGACAGAGTGGGGAGCAGAACTTGCAGATTAGCAGATGGACAGAAATACACTGCTAAGGGGAGCAGCAGGTGAGGCAGGAAAGGTCTGCAACGCCATGTGGGAATTCTTCCCCCCGCCCCCAACATCGAACTTGCATTGTGCAGACAACTCCACAGCACAGTGCTTAATCGCTGCACCACCGGGGAGGCCCCCTACCACTTTTAATGAGATTGTCTTCTATATATTTGCATACACTTTGATTTATTTGACCTTGCATTTTATTTAGGGACTCCAAACCTCCATTTTTTTTTTTTTATTTACACAAATTAAAGTTCATTCTCAGTGCTATAAAATTCTTCGGATTTTGATAAATATATACGGTCAAATGCCTGTAATTATAGTATCATACTTCGTTTCACTTAAAAATCCCCTATATTTCACCTAGTCAACACCCTCTCTCTTTTCCTGAAACTTCAGTAGCTATAGTTTTACTCCATCGGGAATGTCATATGACTGTTCAGATGGACTTCTTATGTGTAACAATATGCATTTAAAACAATCATTTTAGTTTTTGACTTAATGGCTCACATTTTAAAGTAACTGAAATGTTTCCTCTTGTATAGATCCATCAGTTGTTTATTCACTTACTGAAGGACGGCATGGTTGCTTTTGTTTTTTTATTATCATGAATTAATCTATTATAATATTCACATGCAAGTTTTTATATGAACAACAACAAAAAAATTTTTAAAGTTTTTATATGAACATACATTTCCACTCAGCCCAGTAATTCCTTAGTAGTACACATTCTGGAGTATATGGTAAGACTATATTTAACTTTATTTAAAAAAAAAAAAGTGTTGGCCTCCCTGGTGGCCCAGTGGGTTAAGCACAGCACTATAAAGCTATCTGCAGTCACTGCAGCACGAGTTCGATCCCCAGCCAGAGAGGTTCCTATATTGCGCAGCAGACCTCTCCTGCCTCAGGCCGCTGCTTCCCTCAGCTGTGTACTTCAGTGGATCTGTCAGTTCTGCTCCCCACTGTGTCTCTAGTGAATCCTCTTACCACCCCACACCTCTGGCTTGCACCCCAGCTTGTACGCATAAAATAAATCTTTAAAAAAAAAAAAACAGTCTTCCAAAGTGAGTATATAGCTACCATTTCGACAATGAATCCCTGCTTTTTACCTTTGGAAGGAATTGATATTGTCAGTTTTTTGTATTGTAGGCAGCATAATAAATTTTTAATGCTATCCCATTGCTGTTCTGATATTCTATTAAAAAATCAATGTTGAATGTCTTTTCATATGCTTATTTTTCATATAAATACTTTTTATGGTGAAGTGTCTGGTCATATATTTGCTCATTTTTAATTGTTCATTTCCTTATTGATGACTTTCAGAAGTCATTTTACATTTCGATACTAGAAACTTAAAAGCTATGTGCTTTGTAACATTTTCCCTCAGGCTATGAACTTTCCCTTCATTTTTAAAAGTCTTACCTAGTTGAAATATTTTATTTTCTAAGAGCTCAACTTAGCAATATTTATTTAATGGACTATATTTTTAATGCTGACTGTAAAAATTCATTGGAAAACTCAGGGTTACCAAGATTTTTCCTTATATTATCAGAGTGCTAGTGTTCTACATTTTACATTTATGTCTATAATGAAATGTGAATTCATATTTGTGAAAAGCAAAAGCTTTGTATGTATATTCATTATTTTGCACTTAGCACTTGATTTAATTCAATGGTTTCAGAGCTCTTTATCAAAATGGCTACTCTTTCTATACTTAATTAACTTGCTTCTTTTACAAAGATCAGTGTGCTATGTTTGTGTGGGTCTATTTCTGGGCTTTCCATTTTGTTCTATTCATGTATTTGTGTATTCTTTCTCCAATTTCTCCAAAACCGCACTGTCATCTTTACTGTAGCTTTATAGTAAGTCTTAAAATTGGGTAATATAAGTGAGACCTTTTCTATTTTTTCTATCTTGTTTTCTATCTTGATTTTTTGACTTTTCACATAAACTTTGCAATCAATTTACCATTACACACAAACTACTTTGCTAATATTTTGATAAATATTAAATTAAAGCTCTATAGGTCAACTTAGAAGAATTAATACCTTAACAATATTGACGTTGAATACAGACCAACTCTCTAAGAATTCTAAGAATACAGAATACCAACTAAAAATAAGAATACTTCTTCATTTTTTAGACATTCTTTCTTTGAATTCTTTCATCAGTGTTTTGTAGTTTACCGCATCCAAACCTTATATATTATTTGTCAGCTCTATCCCCAAACATTTTACCTCTTTGGATCATGATGTGTTTTTGGTTTTGTAAACCTTTAGCCAAGGATTTAAGAGCAAGTGATTTTTGGGAAATGAATTCCAAGAGATGCCTATAGAGGAGTGGTGAGTGAAGTAAGGAAAAAAATCCCAATACATGTTTCCTAAAAGAGCAAGTTACCATGCTAGATCATACTCAAGGGAAATCTGGATTTAGCCCAGCATACACCTCAGTGTTTTCCCATCAAAAATATATGGAGGGGGCCTCCCTGCTGGCACAGGGGGTAAAGTCTCAGTGCTATCAAGCTATTGCAAGCCATTGTAGAATGAGTTTAATCCCCAACCAAGGAGCTAACCCACATTGCTCAGCAGACATATCCTGTCTCCCACTGCTCCCACTAGCAGTGTATTTCAATAAATTGCCTGTTCTGCTCCCACTCTGTCTCTGGTGAATATTTTCGCCACCAACCTGGCACCTCCAAACTTAACTCTGAGCTCTTTAAAGGTATAAACTCTATTGTAAGCATAAAGTTTTGTATCATATTTGGCACTTAGATTCATCTAAACGATTATTTAAAAGATGTTTATCTTAACTGCCAAATCTTAAAAACCATAGAGCACAATCATCTGATTAAAATGATATTCACCAAATGCCTATTAAAAGTACATATCTGAGGTAAAATGCTTTGCTTTCTTCACAAATGAGCATATACACACACCAATAAAATACTTTTGTCTTTTGTGATCATTTTCAACAATCACAAAAATGACCCTTAATGAAAAAAGGTAACTTTCTAATAATACGTAACAGGGTTAATTTTGTTTTTTTTCTCTCTTTTGTCATTCTTTATGTAATTCTCAAATCCAAGAATATACACCCCTTTGTGTCCTTTTATTCTATGCCATGCCATTACTATCACTTTAAAAAATTAGTTTAGTTCATTCTAAATAGTTTAAAGGTTTTCAAGCAGAGTTTTTGTTATACACAGGAGTGAAAAACAGTATGGAAGCTCCAACCCAGCCATCATCCTAGCTTCTACTTGAGTACATACCACTAATACAAATAACGTGTAGAAAGATGAAATAGTAGAACCTTAGCATTTTCTGCTTTTCTGCATGTAATATAGTAAAAATAAAACAGCACAATATTCAATCAGAAAAGCAAAACAATGTAACTATGAATGGCATACATCTTTTGCCTTTTAAATTATAAATGGTTTTTCAAAGAATCACTAAAACATATAATAGGTAATAGATACTACCAATTGTAGTTGTTGGAGTATTGTACTATCATTGCATTTTCCATTAATTTTATAAAACTAAGATAACTTATTTTTAGTACTCTTGAATGACTTTTAGATATATTTGTCAAAATTATGAAAATAATAGTTTCAGACACTATGGCATCAATAAGTAAAGCTTTATTTTCATGGTTTATTTTAAATATACAATCAGAGCTATTCTTCCTTGGGGAGGGTTGTGGGAATAATATTTCAAAAATCTTGAGAAAGGATTAAAAAATCTTTATGAGAAATGGACTAGGTATTTGCTTTAGAGCTTGGGACTTTATTTTATCCATACACAGGATTATTCAAGCATGGAGATATTTTTTTCTTTCTTTAGATATTTAAAAACAAGCTTACACTTAATATCCTACATTGACATAAGTTGTCATGTACATTTTT
>PVIJ01020187.1:0-21543 GCA_004024925.1 Scalopus aquaticus | reverse complement strand
TTTTTTTTTTTTTTTTTTTAAAGATTTATTTATTTATACATACAAGCTGGGGTACAGGCCAGAGGCGTGGGGCGGCGAGAGGGTTCACCAGAGACAGAGCGGGGAGCAGAACAGGCAGATCAGAAATACACTGCTGAGGGGAGCAGCGGGCGAGGCAGGAGAGGTCTGCCGCACCATGTGGGATTCTCCCCGGCTGGGCGTCGAACTCGCGTCACCGCTGCCGACAGCTCCACAGCGCAGCGCTTAACCGCTGCGCCACCGGGGAGGCCCATTTTCCTCATTACTTTTTAAGGTTTGAGTTATGTTTTCTTCATAACTAAATTTATTTTAACCTTTTATAACTTAAAGCAATTGGTGCTTATTGATTGAACCTAGGCATTGTGTTAGCTTTTGCACATATGTAATGTTATATAATTTTTCACTCTGTGAGGTTATGTTACTCCTTTTTATTTATTTATTTTTAAAGATTCATTTATTTTTGCGTACAAGCTGGGGTGCAGGCCAGAGTGTGGGGTGGTGAGCGGGTTCACCAGAGACAGAGTAAGGAGCAGAACAGGCAGATGGACTGAAATACACTGCTGAGGGGAGTAGCGGGCGAGTCAGGAGAGGTCTGCTGCACCGTATGGGATTCTCCCAGGCCAGGCATTGAACTTGTGCTGTAGCTGCTGACAGCTCCACAGCACTGCGCTTAACCCATTGCGCCAACCAGGGAGGCGCTGTTACTCCTTTTTAACAGATAGGAAATGAAGGCTTGAAGGATTTTAATCACTTTGTCAAAATTTATAAAAATATTATGTGTTGGAGCCAGATTCAAATCCAGGTCTGTCATTCAAACCCTGATATTTCTATTTTACCATTCTAAGGTGAGAAAACAAATGTGGTAAGACGTGTCAAGTAACTTGGTTTATCAAAGTGTTCCTGTGCCCAAAATATATAATTTTCTACTGATTTCTTTTTGATGACTTTCTTTTAAAGGAAGCATTCCTGGTCTTATATTCTTCCAGAGTAAATTTTTCTAGTATTGTTGAGGTAGAAAGGTTATGTGTTTAGTTCCTTTTGTGGGACTTGTAGATGTGATTGGAATAAAGAAGAAAGATTATTATACAGACCATCTGATAAAGGACCCTTTGAGCACCTATGAACATAGGGCTTTACTTTTAAATTAGGAGGAATTTCTAATACAGCTGTGTAAAATTAGAATTTGTGGTTTTGAACATGTATTTATTTGGTCAACCACTTACAAGAAATACTTCAGAGATAGGAGGGATGGGTGACTGTGAGAAACTCTGCCTATGTAACAAAGCCAGAATGTTCTGGGCTGCCTTTTTTTTGGGAGGCAAGGAGTTGGTAGGTAAAGTTTTATTGACATTAATCTATACCATTTGTTTACATGTTGTTTATGGCTGATTTTATGTTGTAACTGCAGAATTAGTAGTGACCTAATAGTTTGCAGGACGTGAAATACTCAGTATATAACTTCTTCCAGCAGAAGTTTACTGACTCTTCTTTAAAGTAAAACCCACCAGAATTATTTTCACTTGTTTCAATACCTCAAAAGTGAGGGTAACTTTTTCAAACTTGGGCTAGTCTCTCATGGCCCTTTCCAGGGTTTATCAGTTAAACAGTGATATCCTTTGATAAGCATAAATTCAGGCCATATGATGAGTTTTGTTAATGTTAGGAAAGATTGAGCTAAAGACTTTGTCCTTAGTTCCATTAACCTTATTGAAAACCCCCCAACCAAGTTCTGTTCTTTTTTTTTTTATTTTTACGCATCCTATTCAAATGTAAAGCATACTCAGCATCAAATGAAGTTCATTGTGACCTCAGACAAAAGGAGGCCACCACATGTGGGTGTGCTAGAAATAAACCTGGTGTCTGTCTGATGGGAACCAATATGTGTCTAAGAAGAAAAAGGAACTTGTCTGTCCAGTGAGCTATTTGCTGACTTTTGTACTCTGACCCTATGTTTAAAAAAATATGCAGGACTTTTATTCTTTTGAGTTCATTTTCAAACTAATATCTTTTTTTTTTAAACTGTTTCTATAAATATAGATGCTCCAGCATTCCTATTGTGTTTGTTTTTCTTTTGCCCAGCTGTTCAGGTTAAGCTGGGTCACGTTGCACACACTCTTTTAAGTTCACTCTAAAATATTCAGATACCTTCTATACATGACTACTTCAATCAGGATATTTTTAGTATTGTAACAGTGCCATGTTGATCTGTCATTTTGATCTGTCTCAAATATCCTTTAGATATCTTTAATGCCAAATTAAAAGCCATCAATATTTTACAACACGGACCTCCTTTGACTGACAGATAATAGGAAATTGGCTTTTCCTGCCAGTCAAAAAGGTTTCTACATGATAGACTTGACAGTCTCTTTCTCTTTCCCCCAATCCTGCATTCGTGGGACTATGGTTTTTGCACAGTTGTCTTCATTGTGGCTTTACATCTGATCTACACTATGGGATTCTCCCCCCTTTTAAGCATTTCTTAATAACACTAGTATCAATAGTCTCAGAAGGATAAAGGAAGAAGATGGAAGTAATGTAACATTGGAAAAGAGTTGCACTTTACTCTTTTGAAGGCAAAGGGCTATGGTACCACTCAGACTTGAGTCAATTTGTCAAGAGTCAAGACCATAGGAAACTTTCTACATACCCATTCAGAGAAGGGGCATGGAGCTGCCATCACCACTCCTATAGAATCTCATTCATTTTTCAATCTTGATTTAGTGGAAAGGTAACAAATTGATCTTTGGATAAGAAATGTGAGAAAGGAAAGTAAGCATTACCAATTGTTGTATTATTGACTTTTGTAAGAAGTGTGGAAGTTGTTTGCAAAGGGTGCCTGTTGCCTGTGCCAGATGGTCTGGGCTCCAAGTATTTGTCCCCAGCTTGACTTCTGTCAAACTGTCTCTTTGACAAGGATGTTTTTTTCTTCCCATTGTGAGCATTTCATCTTCAAGACACTGAATGCTTTCATCCTTGCCTGCTTTTGAAGAGGAAGTTGAACTTTTGCCCAGTTTGACTGCAAGTGGAGTAGGAGGAGATGCAGGAAAGTGAGCCGAAGAGTACTTAGCATGTGTTCTGTCATGATAAGGAGAGGGATGTTGGTAAAAATTTTCATGCTCCCTAGCTACCTTTCTTAATGAGTAGTAAATTTTTTAAAGGAGAAATAAATTAATAATGCAGATGTAAAGCAGATATACAGTATGTAAAGTATCCCAGACTACCAGCATGTAGTTTGACAATTCTTTTTCCAACCTTATTTTTCTAGAACTAAGAAAGTGCTTGAATGGATGTAAAATCATTGAGTTGTTGGTGGGAAAGAAAGTTAGGACCTGTAAAACTTTCCTCTTTTATCTGATTGTTTGATAGCACTCATACACTTTCCCCAGAGGTCACACACACTCTGTCTCTTTCATAAAGTCTTGGCATATAGGGCTCTTAACAAGTTTATAGCACTTTTTCTGCTTCCTTCATTGCTTTTATGTTCTCTCTTGCACTCTCCTCCTGCTCTGCTATTATTCCTTGCTATTCTTGGAGATCTTTCTTGATTCTTGACTTATTCCCCTGGCCACTTCCCTCATAGAAAGATCACTATGCACATTGCCTATTTGTGCACTGTCCGTTTAATGAGAGTAGAAGCTGGTGTCTTGCTCACTTCTTTATCACCAGCAGCTAATATAATTTATGGCACATAGCTGCATCCAAACATTTATTGAACTTATGAATTTCATATATTAAGTTTTCTTTTGTCACCCAACATGACATTTTTTTCATTTGATCTTTTCTAAGGTATCTCATTCTATTGTGAAATTGCTCTAATAACAATTCTCAGTCTTTATATAACTGAAGAATGGGTTTACATCAATGAAAAATGGATTTTAACATATAAACTTATACTTTAAGGAAAGCATTTACATCCTGAATAAATAAGCAAAAGAGTCAACTAGCTAATTCACAAAAGAAATTCTTAAAAGAGCTAAAGGAAATCTAAGAAAATTTTTATTTTTACTACAGATTGTAGAAATGCTCAAAGCAAAATGTTGCCTATCTGTTTATATTTAGCAAAAATTATTTTGCATGAGAAGCAACTTTAGAGACCTGTTAGCGTAGTCAATGACTGTGGAGGTTAAGAAGAATATTTAATAGTGACACAGGTCTAGTTTTGAATCTAGGATCTTTTACTTAGTTGATTGTATAACCTTTTGCAAATTATTGTCATTGCTCATTTATAAAATTAGAAACCTACTGTATAAGAGTTTTGTTGTTAAATATGTCCATTGAGTACCTGCTTTATGCCAGACACATTCAGGCACTGAGGATATAGCAGTAAATAAACATCCCTGCCTGACAAAGCTTCATCCTAATGGTGGAGACAGACAGTAAATGAATTAATTAAATGGTTAGGATATTAGGTAGTATTGAGAGTTGTAGAGAAAAATAGAGCAGGGTAGCAGGGTAGCAAATATTGTATCATAAATAGTGTTAAAATTTTAAATAGGATGATCTGGGAATTTCTCACTGAGATGGTGACATTTCAAAGAGATGAATAAGCCAGGTAGATATCTCTGAGAAGAATATTTTCCAATAGCATGTAGAGAAAATAACATGAATAAAGGAGTGAGACAATATTGTGCCTGCAAGGAAGGCAGTATAATAGGAACAGATTAAACAAGGGGAGGATTCTAGGAAAAGTGAAAGGGGCCATATTGAAAACCTTGTAAGCCATGTCAAGCAAGTGGCTCTACTGTAAGGTGGGAAGCCAGTGTAAAATTTCAACAAGATAGTAACATATTTTGGATGGATTATGTTGCACTTGTATATAGAACAGTCTATGATGTGAAAGCAGACCAGTTAGGAAACTGAATAATTGAGTAAGGTTAATGGTGACTTGGACTAGGATAATATCAGAAGGAAGAGTGAAGGCAGAGAGAACTTTAAATAGACTCTGTGTATGTTTTTAAGAGTCAAAGATTACCTTACAGTTATGGGCTTCAACAACTAGAGGAAGGAGTTGACATTAACTGAAGTAATGTAGAAAGTGCTTGCCCTATGAACTGACACCTCTATGGTCTCATAAAGATGATCCTCTTCCCAGAAATTTATAGTAAAAATGAAAGATTTCTTTTATCTGATGTGCTTCTGTCCACCTACACAAATAGAATATTTCACAGAATAACTGTCTTATATGTCATATATTTAGCTGGCATTTGGAATTCTAGTAAATTATTCCTTGGTTGGCCAAGAGATGTACTCCTTTAATGAGGGTAGAACTTGTATTTTCTCATTTGACAATAATATAATAATGGCTAGGGTTTTGTATTGTTTTAAATTAAAACAAAGATTTAAAAATATTTTTAAGTCAGAGATACTGAGTTAATGATTTATTTTATGGATAATATATACATGTGACTCTTCATGCCATTTTTTTCCTTTTAGGATGCTGCCTTACGGTTGTTTAGCAACAGGAGACCGCTCTGGCCTCATTGAAGTTGTGAGCACTTCTGAAACAATTGCTGACATTCAGCTGACCAGTAGCAATGTGGCTGCTGCAGCAGCTTTCAACAAAGATGCCCTTCTGAACTGGCTTAAAGAATACAATTCTGGGTTAGTTTATTCTGTTTCATTATTATTTTTCTGAGCAAACAACCAAATAACTGTCAAATAACTGTCCTCCCAAAAAGAATTAGCATGTCCTAGAGGAGGAAATATTTGTATTATTTATTTGCTTCATTTCAGGTTAGATCAAAATGACAAATAGGCCTTTTTTAACATCTTATAGATGGTTAGAATTGAATTCTGCTTTATTTAGATCAAGTTTCAGAGCCATGTAGTAGTTATAATCTAAGAATTTAAGTATTTAAAAAAAGACATTTTTGTTAAAGTTCCTGCAATTGTATGAACTTAGTGAGCTTTTAGTAGATTGTTGAAATAGAACTACATGAGTTTATAGATTGTGGTCTCTTCAAACTGAAAATTACAGTGCTAGGAATTATTTATGGTTTTTATGTTGCAGAAACCTTGATACAGAGGAAATAAAGGAATTTCAGTCAGGGGGAAACACTGCAAGTATTTTCGGCAAAAGATTGAAGTCAATTTTAAATTTTATCATTGGCAAAATCCAAGGACTTGTATGTGTGAGACTCAGTTTCCATATTTTGATTTTAGGACATTGTATCTAAAGAATCTTTATTACTCACTTTTGACTTGAACCCATGACTTAAATGATTGGAACTGCAATACTTAACTCTGCTAATGGAATTCAAAGGTTATTTCAAAACCGACAAAAAAGATTCCCAAGCCCCAGCATCATTCAGCACAGCTGATGGTCTCCTTTCATTACTGTGCATATGAACCTGTTTCCATCCTCACTGAAACATGCCCCTGGGACACAGCATTTTGAATGGCTGAGGTTCAGGCAATCTGATGTCTTTAGGCAGCCTGCTGACTCTTCTGCTGTGATCATTCTCCCTCTCTTGGCTGATCCAGCATTTTCTGCTTACATGGTTTGGGCAGTTCTGTGTTGCAGTTCTTACAATTAAAAGGAAATAAGTGTGGATTGGGCCTCATCCCACACATTTGGAGGCTAAAAACCTTTGTTGTTTTTATTTTTTTCTCTTATTCAGGGATGACCTGGATCGAGCCATTGAGGAGTTTACTTTGTCCTGTGCCGGCTACTGTGTAGCTTCTTATGTCCTTGGGATTGGTGACAGACATAGTGACAATATCATGGTCAAAAAAACTGGCCAGGTGAGCTGCTCCCCAGAGTCTGTCAAGAGCCTCAGTGATGCTATTACTTTTGTACAGTGCAATCACACATGAAACTCAGGCAAATTCTTCAGTGATTCTCAGAGTCACTCAGAGTCTTTCATTTTTAGGAATCTCACACCTCAGTGAAGAGGACAGAAGGCTTTGTCTTTCCTTTTACTTCCCACGCTTTGCTTCACTGTCCATTTGCCTCATATATTCTTTTTTTTTTTTTTTTTTTGCTTAGGATTAGTTGATAAGCATCTATTTAATAGTTTAAAAAATATTGCAGTTATTTAAAAGTGACCTATTCTTTCAATATAAAAATTTTATTGGGGACATATACGTCCACACATACACACACACACACACACACACACACACACACACACACCCCTAAGAATAGAAGGAACAGGTAATATACAGGATGTATTAAATTTAAATAAGATTCCAGTGCTAAAAAAAAAAAGCTGAGTGGAGCCTTATTGAACTATTTTCTCTTTTAGAACATCAAATATAATCATATGGGAGTGGGGGGAAATTGAATTCTGAGTAATAATTTTTTTAGGGTATCTAGACAACTAGACTAGTTTATTTAATGAAGAAGCTCTTAGTTTCCAAAAGAAAAAAAATAATTTTTTAGAGTAACTTATGTTTGTTTGTAATTTCTTTTATATAAAGCAAAGCAGATGAAATATTTGGGATAAGTTTTCAGTGTAGCTATCACTAGAATTCCCTGCCACCAGATGCATTCCTGAATTAAAATCTTTGGGTCACTGGATAGTTCTGACTTAGACTTTGAGAGTTGAAGCTTGTGTTCACACTTACAAGGATTCCGTTAGACTTCTGATTAATCAGATAGAACACATAGATTTTTCTTCATTCTTTCCTGATAGTCCTCTAATATGATGTTAAGGAATAAGAATTATATAAATTCAGGAAGTCCAAGATAGTGGAAAGATGCCACAATAGGTAAAAGATACAACAGTGTAGGATAATAGAAACCACGTGGAAAAGTGGTAGTGACTTAGCATAGCTAAGAAAATGGAAATCTTTTTGAAGTTATATTGGTCCAGGAAAATCTGTTTTCAGAGGCACTGGGTGCTGCTAAAGATGGGAATGTGGGAAGAACTGAAAACAGATTGACAATTTTTATATGGAGTAGTCAGGTGCTCAAATCTCTTCTTCCCAACCTCAAGAAAGAGATCAATTCTCTGAAAAAACTGATTCTTCTGACTTAAGGATACCAGGTTCTACAAACACTGAGGAAAGGTGCCATATTAAAAATGGGCATTAAGTGAAAGATGGCATATTACATGGTATAATCCCCAGCCACTTCTACTTGCTTTGCCCCAAGAACATTAGCAGGCAAGTATATCCCACTTTGCAGCAAGAGATTAGATGATTCTTCTCAAGAGAATCTGATTGGTACCAGTGAAAAGACTCATAGATCCTGACAATTGAGGTCTCTCTCCTACTTTGCAAGGAAGCCCAACAGTGAACAATCCTATTATGTATATTCATTTCTGATTCAGTTTTTTAGTGACTTAGACTTAAATATGAATGGCTAGCCAAGAATAAGCAGATACTTGACGGAAGCTCCCTGATGAAAGATGGAGACCAAAATAAGCAAAATGGGGGAAAAAAAGAATTCTGGGAAACAAGCAGTAACAGAGATAACTAAAAATTTTAAAAAACTATATTGCATCTATGAATAATATATTATTTTTAAAAATCAGAAAATAGAATTCTTAGAAATTAAAAAAGTAAACAAGGAAAAATTAAAAAAGAAGTAGTATAAACTAAGGATAAGCCAATATTTATTGAACTCTGAACTCAGTTAAGAATGCAGGCACACATTCACAGCAACATGGATGGAGCTGGAAAGTATTATGCTCAGTGAAATAATTCAGAAGGAAAAAGAAAAATATCGAATGGTTTCACTTAAAGGAGTAATATAGAAAAACCGAAAAAGGGTAAAAAAAAAATAGACAAAATTCACAGGCAAACTATAGATCTGAGGCATACACCAAGGGAGGAAGAGGAATCAAAATGGGAGGGAAGAGCACAAGGGACTACAAGGGTAATGGTTCACAGGTGATGTGGTAGTGGGAGATTTATGGTGATTACACCTGTGGGGAGAAATCAAACATTTTACAAAAATGAACAGTGATACAAGAAAATAAAAAAAATTTAATGAAGAAAAAATAAATCTGGCACAGTTCTAATTTTTTAATTTCAATCCTCATGACAATCTTACAAAGTAAATGACAGTATTATTTCCATTTATAGGATACAAAGGATGGACATACCAGGATTTATATCTTGGCATTTTTGGTTCAAATTCTTTTTTTTTTTAACCACCATGCTATATGTTGTTCCTTAACATTCCTAAAAGAATGAAAATATGATAGAAGAAAGAGAGTTCAGAAGTGATAGAGAATCAATCATTCCAGGGAGGTCCTTCCTTCAGTTCTAGAAGGAAGTAGCAGAGAAGATAAAGAGAGGGAACTTGCCAAGCAGATAATATGAAAACATTTTTCCAAAGCTTATATTCATGAATACCAGTCAAAGAGCACAAAAGTGTCCTTAGAATGGATAAAAGACCCTAAATAAGTCTCTTCACCATGACTTTTCAGTGTGTCAGGCATAAAGAAAAGGTCTTAAAACTTTTCCAGAGCTCATTAGGTCACATAACAGGGTTCAGGAGTAAGAAAATCTTGACTTCCCAATAGCAACATTAGAAATTAAGATGGTGGATGTTAATCTTTATAATTTTGAGAGAAAATCATTTCTAACCTAGAATTCTTTAACCAAATTATCTGTCAACTATGAAAGTAGATTAAAGACATTTTTGAAAATACAAGGTCTCAAAAGCTGTATCTCCTCTGTGGTTTTTGTTTTCCTTTCAAAATCTGCTAGAATTAGGAGGAGGCTATCAAAATAAGGGTCTAAAAGAGTAGTTCTCAATTGGTGCAATTTTGCCTTTAGGGTACATTTGTCATTATCTGGAGAGACACTTTAGGTTGTACTGTGGGCATCTAGTAGGTGGAGGCTAGGGATGCTCTTAAGTACCTTACAGGGTACAGAATAGAATCCCACAACAAAGAACGATTGGGCCCAAAATATCACTGCCAATATTGAGAAACCATGGTTTAAACCAGAAGCAAATGTGATGTGGAACTCAGGAAACGGAGCGTCCAAATGGGAGAAGAGTGACAGGAAGAACCCAGAATGATGACACTGCAACAGACCCAAAGAACAGTTAGTCCAGACAGGTACTAATAATAGATTACATGACCATGTGGAAAATTGTTTTGATAATGATTTTTAGGTTTTTGTAATTTTTAGGAAGAATTAAAGATAGGATCTTAGAACAGCCCTCCCCCTCCCCATTTTTTTTTTTTTTTCTTTTTGGGTCAAGAAAAAGATGAGCAAAAAAGGAAATGTGATCATTGTATGCCACTACCGGGTAGCTTAGCTTTGAAATATATTTACATAGTTGAACAGTAGAAACACTGAATCCTGGTTGAACAGAAATTGATGTAATCAGAGCTAGCGTGCTGACTCTTTACCTTCCGTAATAAGAATTAAAATACAAAGTAAAAAGTATAAACACATACTATTTAAAAACAAAGGCTGGGGCTCCCTGGTGGCACAGTGGGTTAAGCGTAGCACTATGAAGCTATTCAGAGCCACTGCAGCATGAGTTCGATCCCCGGCCAGGAAGCTTTCCACATGGAGAAGCAGACCTCTCCTGCCTCGCCCGCTGTTACCCTCAGCAGTGTACTTCAGTTGATCTGCCAGTTCTGCTCTCCACTCTGTCTCTGGTGAATCCTCTCACCACCCCACACCTCTGGCCTACACCCCAGCTTGTATGCATAAATAAATAAGTCTAAAAAACAAAACAAAACAAAGACAGATACCAAGAAAGAGATGTTAAAGAATAAGGGGAAGTAACATTTAAGTAGTAACTCTGAAGGTGTGGGGGAGCAGGTGGGGGAAGGATATACTCTCTTTTTGCTATGTTTCTTTATGTACAATATTGACAGAGAAATACGTGTTTCAATATGTGGAACTATTGACTTTTCCAATCAGACATGTCTGTTATTTTGGGTATAGTTTTTTTTTTTTTTAAAGATTTTTCTTTCCCACTGGGAATATTCAATTTAATACAGGGTTATTAATGAGTGTCAAAGATGTATGAGTTATGAAACACTCTTCCCTGGTAAGCTATGAAGAGAGAAAAGAGGTTCAGGTGAGGGTTGATGTAGTGCATAGGGGGGTCTAGGACTACTGAGATCTTGCCTTTCCATTTAGAATCTACAAGAAAAATGAGGGAAATTAAACCCCATTTGTTTTTTAGCTCTTCCACATTGACTTTGGACATATTCTTGGAAATTTCAAGTCTAAATTTGGCATTAAAAGGGAGCGAGTGCCTTTTATTCTTACCTATGATTTCATTCATGTGATTCAACAAGGAAAAACAGGAAACACTGAAAAGTTTGGCCGGTGAGTATTGCTCTTGTGTCAAGGGTCAGTACATTTAACATTTCCTCATCTGACCAGCTGTACTAGCATTTCTTAGCTGAGGTGTATTTAAATTGGAAGATAATTCATCTGCTAACAGGAGGCTTTTGGGGAATTTTCCTGTCAGATCCATATTCTAGTTCAGAGATCCTTAGAAAGGAGAAAAAGAATGCTAGAAAAAGAATGCTAGAGGAAGCACTCAAACAATTTAAGCAGAAATTTGATGAGGCACTCAGGGAAAGGTGGACTACTAAAGTGAACTGGATGGCCCACACAGTTCGGAATGACTTAGTATACTTAGTACCTTTTAGCTGTCTTTGAAATTGTTAAGGCATTTGACAGTGAGGTGCTGAGAAAGATAAGGCCTTTTGTTGTCACTCTGTGAACAGTGAGGGAGCTGGGACTCAGAGAAACTGAAATCTCTGATCTGTTGCTTGCTGGTTGTATGCTTTCGAGCACATTGCTTATCTTGTCTTTATTTCTTATTCTTAAAATGGGGAAAGTATAATTAAATTTCAGGGCTATTATGATGATTACATATATTTTACGTGATATGACCTACTCATACATACTGTATGCTTGTCAAATGACGACTGTAATCATTTCTAGTTTTGCCTGTGCTTCTGCAGAATAAAGCTCGACCCATTTTTCCCTTTGGCAAATGTAGGGAGGTAGGATTTGATGGTCTTCTTGAAAGTCCCTCTTGAATCGGGGAGAGAAGCAAGGCAACAAGACAAAGAGGCTCAGTGTAAAAGCATTGTCATTGATTTGGGGGACCTTAGTCTCTGTAACCAGACCAAAATATGTTCGTAAATCCTCATGGATTATAACTACCACTTGTTTCATATCAATTTTTTGTGTCTCATAGGGTTAAAAAAAAAAAAACCCTGTCTTAAGTGCTATATTGCCTTTTATCATAGAATTTTATTTAGTGAGTTGTTTTTTTTAAAGATGTGATTTTTGGAAGGATTTATTTATTCTATGTAAATTTTAGTTCTCGAACAGTCTTCAAAGAAATGAACCATTAGCTCAGCAGAAATTTTCCAGCTCTTACGGAAAAATCTAGATGTCTCTCTTGTTCCTTTTTGAAATTTGCTATCTCCCCTCTAACATCATGCTCTTGTGATTTGGTTAATCAACTAAAGGTTCCGCCAGTGCTGTGAGGATGCATATCTGATTTTACGACGGCATGGGAATCTCTTCATCACTCTCTTTGCACTGATGTTGACTGCAGGCCTTCCTGAGCTCACATCAGTAAAGGACATACAGTATCTTAAGGTACAAACCCCCTTTCAATATACTTTGCGGGCATGGAGCTCAGCTATACCTGCCTATATCATTCAGATGTTCAGAAGGAATAAAATCAAGAACTCGTGGTTCTTACCCAGGAGTTAATGTGGCTAACAACTGAGTAGTTGTCTCGCAGTAATCATAAACTTATTTCATCTTCAAAAGCAATTTGTCAGAGATTATATTATCATCCACCTTGGTGTTCATTTTCCTCCTGTAAACAGCATTTAATATAAGAGCATGACACTACTTGACAAGGTGGCAGGGAGGCAGGACTGGGCCAGCCTCTGGTGGACATTTGTGTGTCACAATAAAGGATGTATAAAATCAGATAATTTTTCTTTCATTTTTTAGGACTCTCTTGCCTTAGGGAAGAGTGAAGAGGAAGCACTCAAACAATTTAAGCAGAAATTTGATGAGGCACTCAGGGAAAGCTGGACTACTAAAGTGAACTGGATGGCCCACACAGTTCGGAAAGACTATAGATCTTAACGATCAGCCTTTGCTCCTAATGTATTTGTTGGTTTGTTTTGTTTAGTATTCACTTTGCACTTGCACTAAATTGAACATGACCCTGCCAGAGATGTTATAAAGGGAATGAAATCCTGGAACTCAGAGATAAATTAAGAACAAGTCATCCCACAGAACCCAATCTGAGCAATCCCTGATGACCACCCTCTGCTTTTTTGAATGCTTCCAAGATTCATCATGAAAACTGTCAACATTATGAATAATCATTTCCTGATGACTTTGCACGCCAAGGAATGTTACTAGAGATTATCTTTCTTTTCTTTCAAAAAAGTATTTGGTACTTTTCCAAAAAGGTGTAAATACTTCTTTTTAGTATTGTGACCAAGTGTTATCACTCAGTCAGCTTATCCATATCTGGGGACTGGTGGCTGTTCTCACTTTCCAAATGAGGCATAAAAGAAAGAGGTCTTTCTTTTTAAATTGTGTAAACTACGAAGTATAATATAATTTGAAATTATGATTATTTTTCAAGAGAAATCTTTTAAACCTATGGAAACATTAATTATTTGTTGATATTTATCTACCATGATAGCATCATCCCAACCAGACTTGCTGAAATTATACTAGTGAGGCAAATATAATATATATGCTGCATATATATTTATAATATTTCTAGTGGGAGTTCTATATAAAAAGATGTTTCTTTGGTTTTCTTCAGCCTGTGTTTTAAAGTTTCACAAAAAGCAGAGCTTTTTCCTGAGTAACTTTTCAGCTAGCTATGTGATCCAGTTCTTCCAGCTGCTTCTGTAATGAGGCACATATTAATACAATTTTTACATGGCATCTATGAAAGAGTTCACTTCATAGAGCATAATACTTGAGTACATGAATCCAAGGTAGAAAGCAAATCAAAAGAAAACTATTTATGGAATAAATTCCAGACCTAAAATCCAATATTTTATTAAAGTGCCAGCTGTTCTTACTGTATTTATTAAAACTTGTAATGATGTGATTTTTCAAGGATATTAGTTCAAACTGCAATGGTTTTGTGTCACCTGGAATTCTTTAATTTATTTGTTGAGGTACCATATATTTAGGGTGCTAGATGGCAAATAATGTTAATATGTGCAATAGGAACTACTGGTTTGAATGTGTACATGGATGATCTTTTTGAGTACTGGAAACACCCAGCAAAACTACTGCTTATTCTCCAAAGACTATTGGGAGCTCTCAATCCTCAATAACTAGGAAAGAGAAGTGTTTGCCCTGTAACTGAGTTTTATATAGGAATTTTATTAAAGAGTATTTAATTTTGCTGTCCACCTTAATGTTCTCAGTCAAATAAACGGGTGAGCTAGTTTTGACTGTTGTTGGGATGTGTGGCTCTCTTTTTATGGGCTGCATAGGCCTTTGGACCTTGGCAATGGACCTCTGAGAAACAGTCAAGACAGTAGAAAAACCACCCTCAGGGTCAATTGAGCCTCATGGTCTCCGTGACTTCTTTCCCTGCTTTCTAACCCCATCAGGCAGTGTAAGATGCCTCTTAGACTTTGCCCTCATCGAGATTCTGTACCTTTGGGAAGGTACCCTGAGATTTGGGAGAATACCCCTTCAGTACTTGGTATCTATGCCAAGGCAATACTGGAGCCTCTTTGAAGCTCTCTTCCATAGGGCAGTTGCCCAGGGCAGGCCACAGTTTCCTGGAGATAACTCAGTTGAGTATGGATTTTGACCTTTGATCTTAAAATTCCTGGAGTTGGTCTAGACTCAGTGAGAGTTCAGAATGTGTAGGAGGTTTGTTCAGGAATCTTTGTTCCTTATCAATATACCTTTTCATGCAAGCAGTGGTTTGGAGAGTGGTGACCATTGCCAAGCAGAAGCTGGCACCACTATTTTCAAAGGGGCTTCATCAGCCCCAAAGGGTCCTTAGTAAATAGATGCCAAATTAGTCCATGTGAACATCTCCAAGAGCAGGAAAAGGAAGTTAACCTCCCTCGATAGTTCTGGACCAGAACCCAGGATGGATCTTAATCCGTCCCACCCCCAATTTATTATTCCCCCCCCCCCAAGATATGTAGGCCCCTGTAGCATAATAAGCTTCAGTAGCTGCGGAACACTCTCAGCAGATGCTCCCTATGTGCTTGATGAATTGCGTATTTCTGACTGTCAGGAGTTCTGACTGAGCTGGAGAGGAGGAGGTAGAAGCATAAGGAGAGCCAACCTGTGGGATGGGGTATGGGCTGAAGGAACAGCTTCTTTTGTATAGGGCCTGGTTACCCAATGCTTTGGCTGTGAAGTGCTTTGGTCAGCAATGAATCTTACCCCAAAACACTTGGTTCCCTATCTTTTGATACTTTCTGAAGTTTCCCCCTAAAAAGGTTTTTGAGGCCATGTACATTTTCATTCTTGAGGACAGCATCTGTGTCTACCTTGGTATGGGAAGTCTTTGTTAAACAATTCATTCCTAGTGTCCTGCTCACATCTGTGGGTAACAGAGGCCAGTATTTGCAATCCAGCACTGCCTCTGTGACCTTTAAGTAAAGTATTTATTTCTCAGGGTCTGATATTTCTAATTTATAAAATAAGACTAATAATAAACTTAATTTATATCCGCAGTGATTTACAGTTTGCTATGTAGAGTCTTGTTATTTTTTATTAGATTCCTGGGTGATTTTAAGTTTCATTGTTGTTGATCTGTATAGCACTGGCTCTCAAAGTGTGGTCCCCTGACTAAGAGGTATTAACTAAGAGGTTAATTAATATCAGAAACATTCACTGTTTCTGATTAGAAATGCTAATATTGAGCCCCATTCCAGACTCACATTTGCCTGGTAAAAAGAGGTAAGTTAAGACTGAATGGGAGCATGGGTTGAGTCCCGACTCAGAATCAAACTCATTTTTTCCCCTGCTTCCCCCTCTTGAAGGCCACAGAAGGGAGTCAAATCATGAAGGAAGGTCCCTTCCAGAGCACACGGATACTATGTCATGGGACCCTGACTAATGGGGATGGGCAGCTCTTAGAAGGAGAGGGGAGGGGCTAGGGTTTCTTGGAGAGGTGGTGCCTCCAAGCTGGAGGAAAGGTGATGGGAAGGGCAGACTAGGCAGAAAGGTATTACATATAAAGACCTGGAGGTGGGACAAAGTAGAGTTCATGGGCATCAACAGACTCAACAATTGTTGCTTTCCCCTTCCTCCACTCCAGAATACTGTACTTCTCAGGGATCCAAGTAGGATCTATGCAGCAGTTATGTCATCTAAGAGCCTCTTCCCCTTTCAGTGTGGCAATTTTATCCCCTTTTCTGATGATGGGAAGACTGACATCACCTTCTGGGTTATTCCTCTAAAATGTGTAACTAATGGATTTTTGGAACTCATGGTTCCTTCCCACTTTAAACAAAGCCCAGGTTCAAGAAAAGTCTAACCTTTAGACCTTTCCTACTTTTATTTATTGTGAAAAGTGGCACATAGAGAAGCGTGCATGAAACAGTAATGCATACAAGTAACAGTATATTATAGAGCGAACATCAAAATAACAGCCACACAGGTCAAGAAAGAACATTGTCAATACCTCAAACCCTACAGGTTACCCATTCTGGTCAGTTCCTCCTTTTCTGCCAAGGTAACCTTTGTCTTTTCTTTTATGTCAGTCATCTATCTTTTACTTTATAGTTATGCCATGTACTTGTTGACTCAGGCTAATTTAATTCAACATTGTGTTTTTAAGGTTAAACCAAGTAGTTGTATGCATCTCGGTTCATTCTTTATCATTATATAGTATTCCATGTTATGGGTATCCCTTAACTTATATATCCTTTCTCCTTGTGCGACACATACAGGTTGTTTCTACTTTGAGGCTACTACAAATAATGCTGCTATGATTATAATTAACCTGATTCACATATGTACATATTTCTTTGGATGTGTATTAAAATTGATTGCTCATAGGATTATGCATATCTTTATTTTGACTGATGCTAAAATAAGTGGTTGTTATGATTAATTCCTCCTCCAACGTTTACTTCTTGTTGCTACAGATTCTTACCAATACCCAGTTAACTAACACTTAAAAATATTTAGATATTGTGGTGTATGTAGTAATCCGATTTGCATTTCCCTGATTAGTGACAATTTACTTCTTCATGTTTGTTTTTGACTATTTGGATTTTTTTTCTTTATAAAATCCCTTCTTAAAATCTTCACCCATTTATTTATTTGGTTGCCTGTCATTTGTTTTGGGGGTGGGTGGGCATTTTTTACTTTTTTATGTGAAACAATTGTTTATAAGGCCTGTCAGTCATATTGGAAATATCGTTTGCATTCAGTGTATTACTCATTGTTCAATGGTTTCTTTTAATAACAGATCTTAATTTTAATGTCAAATTTATCATTTTCCTTTGTGGCTAATATCGCTGTTACAGTATTTAAGAAATCTTTTCCTACTCCAAGGTCATAAAGATATTCCCCTGGATTGTTCTCTAAAAGCTTTTATGTCTTACCTATTCCATTTAGATCTATAATTTACCTGAAATTGCTTCTTATCTTCAATGTGAAGTGGGAGTCATTTTTTTTCCCATAGGGCACCAAGTTTTCCTAATACCTTTTATTGAATCCTTTCCCCACTGCTGTCTGTCCACCTTTTGCAAAAATAAACTGCATGTGTGTACATACATATATATACACACACACACCTATATATACACATATATATGTATATATACTTCAAACCTCTAGAAGATATCCAGTAGATTTCATCTCCCTTTTTTAATTTAAATTTACCAAATTTGGGGCCTCTCTGGTGGCATAGGGGTTAAGTCTCAGCGCTATCATTCTGTCACTGCTTGGGTCTGAGTTTGATCCCCTACAATCCTAGACAGAGCGCTAACCCACATACGTTGCAGCAGACCTCTCCTGTCTCGCCTGCTGCCGCCCTTAGTGTATTTCAGCGAATCTGCCTATTCCGCTCCCCTCTCTGTCTCTTGTGAATCCTCTCAACCCCTGCACTTCTGGCCTGTACCCCAGTTCTTCTGTGCATAAATAGATAAATAAATTTTAAAAAGTATATCAAACTCATATAGTGTGTGCTAGGCATATATCTAAACTACATATTTAATTCCTGTAACAATCCTATGTGAAAGGTACGATTGTTCTAACTCATGTTATAGGTTAGTAAACTGAAGCATAGAGATTTATTTGTCCACAAAGTAGAAGCCAATATTCAAACTGATGGGAGTCTGTCTTAAGTGTTTACTCCATGCTATCAGTATCTCAGCGTACATTTCAGAATCTCTCAAAAACCTCAAAAAGAAACCTCCAGAAAATTTGAATGGTGTTATATTAAGTTATGGATTAAGTTGAGGCAAATTGACATACTCAAGAATATTGACTTCCAATCAATGACAATGGAGCATTTTTTATTTAGATCTTTAACTTTGGATAGCCACAATGATTTGTAGTTTTTTTTTTTTAAATTGATTGTAAGTGTCTTACATTATTCATTTTTGTATAATAATTAATTTCTCCCTCAGGTGTAGTTCCCATAACTCTCCCACCACCACATCACCCGTGAACCATCACATAGTCCCTTGAGCTCTTCCATTCTCATTTTGACCTCTCTCTATCCCCTGCTATATGCCTCAGATCTATAGTTTACCTGCTAGTTTTGTCCTTTTTTTAACCCTTTGGTTTCCCTATATTCCTCCTGTAAGTGAAACCATCCAATATTTTTCATTTTCCTTCTGACTTGTTTCACTGAGAATAATCCCTTCCGGCTCCATCCATGTTGCTGTGAATGGCACGAGTTTATCTTTTTTGATTGCTGAATGGTACTCTGTTGTGTATTTATACCACATCTTCTTGATCCAGTCATCTGTTTTGGGCATTTAGTTTGTTTCCATATCTTAGCTATTGTAAATAGTGCTGTAGTAAACAGGATGGAGGTTTCCTTTCAAATTAGTGTTTTTGTGTCCTTTAGGTAGATTCCTAGAAATGGAATTGCTGGGTCATGTGTGATTTCTATGTAGAATTCTTTTTTTGTTAGATTCTTGGGTAAGTAACTTAACATTTCATTATTGCTAATCTATGAAACATGCTAACAGTGGAAAGAAATACATTCCCTTCAACAATTTATTTTTCTTTCCCTTCTGCACTAATCAGTGATTCCTATAAAAGGTTGAATGGAAGCAACCTCAAAGGAAAAGTTTTCCTTATAAAGTATGGTGTTTGCTCTGAAATTTGGAGCTTTTTTCAGGTTAAGGAAATATGCTTCAATTCCAAAGAATGAAAGGATGCTAAAACTTATCAATTTTTTTCTGTATTTAAGGTAATCATTTGGTTTTTCTCATATTGGCTGGGGTTCAAATATTAAATCAAGTTTACATTCCTGGAAAGAGTCCAACTTGGTTGTAATATAGTATTTTATATATTGTAGGATTTGAGTTGCCAGAATTTCACTTGGAATTTTTTTAATAGATATTTATTTTTGTTATTCATATCTTTTACATTATTGTGTGTTCCCCATAAGTTACCCACCACCTGTTCACCCGTGGAGCCATCACCATAGTCCTCCGTGCTCCCCTTTTCCCCCCTCTTGAGCCCTACCCCTCCCCTCCTTCCCTGCTGAATGTCGCTTTCTCATTTGGTTCCCCTATATTCCTGTTATAAGTGAAACCATTCGATAATTTTCTCTTTCTTTCTGGCTTATTTCACTGATCATGATCCCCTCTAGGTCCATCCATATTGCTGCGAATTGCATGTGTTTGTCTTTTTTGAATGCTGAATAGTATTCCATTGTGTATATGTACCACATCTTCTTGATCCATTCATCTATTTTTGGGCATCTGGGTTGTTTCCATACCTTAACTATTGTAAACAGTGCTGCAATAAACATGCGGGTACATGTATCCTTTTGGATTTGTGTTTTTGTGTCTTTTGGGTATATTCCCAGTAGTGGTATTGCTGGGTCATATGGAAGTTCCATTTCTAGCAGTTTGAGGAAACGCCACACAGCTTTCCATAGTGGTTGGATCAATTTGCTTCCCCACCAGCAGTGTAGGAGAGTTCCTTTTTCTCCACATCCTCACCAACATTCGTTGTTGCCTGTTTTATTAATGTGTGCCATTCTCACTGGCGTGAGGTGGTATCTCATTGTGGTTTTAATTTGCATTTCCCTGATTATAAGTGATGTTGAACATTTTTTCATGTATCTGTTGGCCATTTGCTTTGCTTCTTTGGAGAAGTGTCTTTTTAGATCTTCTGCCCATTTTTTGACTGGATTGTTGACTTTGTTTTTGTTGAGTTGTGTGAGCTCTTTGTAGATTTTTGTTATCAGTCCTTTATTGGTTGTATTGTGTGCAAAGATCTTCTCCCCAATTAGTAGGGTGTCTGTTTGTTTTAATTATTGTCTCTTTTGCTGTACAGAAGCTTTTTAGTTTGATGTAGTCCCAGCTGTTTATCTTTTCTTTTACTTCCTTAGTTATGGGGGAAGCGGTTTTAAAGATTTTGGTGAGATGTATGTCATGTAGAGTTTTGCTTATTTTTTTCTTCTATAAACTTTATGGTTTGAGGTCTTATCTCCAGGTCTTTTATCCATTTTGAGTTGGTTTTTGTGCATGGTGTGAGGTAGTGATCTAGCTTCATTTTTTTGCATGTAGCAGTCCAGTTCTCCCAACACCATTTATTGAACAAACTAATCTTGTTGCATTGCATAGTCTTTGCTCCTTTGTCGAAGATTAGTTGTCCATAAATATGTGGATTTATTTCTGGGTTTTCTATTCGGTTCCATTGGTCCGAGTGTCTGTTTTTGCTCCAGCACCCTGCTGTTTTAATTATTATGGCTTTGTAGTATAGTTTGAAGTCAGACAGTGTAATCCCTCCATTCATCTTCTTTTTAGTCAGGAGAGCTTTAGCTATTCGAAGTTTTTTGTGGTTCCGTATGAATTCCTTCAATATCCATTCTATTTCTTTGAAGAATGTCATTGAGATTTTTATCGGAATCGCATTGAATCTGTAGATTGCTTTTGGTAGGATGGCCATTTTGATGATGTTGATTCTTCCAATCCATGAGCAGGGGATGTCTTTCCATCTTTTTGTGTCTTCCTTTATTTCTTTTAACAGCGTCTTGTAGTTTTCTTTGTGTAAGTCCTTTACCTCTTTTGTTAGGTTTATTCCCAGGTATTTGATTTTTCTGGTTTCGATTTTGAAGGGGATAATTCTTTTAATTTCTTCTTCTTCAGACTGAATGTTTGCATATAGAAAGGCTACTGATTTTTGTGCATTGATTTTGTATCCTGCTACGCTACTGAATTGGTCTATAGTTTTGAGTAGTTTTTCTGTGGAGTTTTTGGGATTCTCTATGTATATAATCATATCATCTGCAAATAGTGACAGTTTAATTTCTTCTTTCCCTATTTGGATTCCTTGTATGTCTTTCTCTTGTCTTATTGCTCTCGCTAGGACTTCAAGTGTTATATTGAAAAGCAATGGTGAGAGTGGACA
>PVIJ01020186.1:0-21545 GCA_004024925.1 Scalopus aquaticus | reverse complement strand
AACAGATGGGATTACATCAAAATAAAAAGCTTCTGTACAGCAAAAGAGACATTAACCAAAACTAACAGACACCCTACCAACTGGGAAAAGATCTTTGCACATAATACATCTGATAAAGGACTGATAACAAAAATTTACAAGGAACTCACACAACTCAACAAAAACAAAGCCAATAACCCAGTCAAAAAATGGGCAGAAGAGCTCAAAAAGGCACTTCTCCAAAGGAGAAAAGCAAATGGCCAACAGATACATGAAAAAATGCTCAACATCACTTATAATCAAGGAAATGCAAATGAAAACCTCCTCACACCTGTGAGGATGGCACACATTAAAAATACAGGCAACAACAAATGCTGGAAAGGATGTGGAGAAAAAGGAACTCTTCTACACTGCTGGTGGGAATGTGAACTGGTCCAACCACTATGGAAAGCTGTATGGCGATTCCTCAAACTGCTAAACACGGAGCTTCCATACGACCCAGCAATCCCACTTTCGGGAATCTACCCAAAGGACACAAAAACACTAATCCGAAAGGATACATGCACCCGTATGTTCATTGCAGCACTGTTCACAATAGCAAAGGTATGGAAGCAACCCAGATGTCCAAAAATAGATGATTGGATCAAGAAGATGTGGTGCATCTACACAATGGAATACTATTCAGCATTCAAAGAAGATAAACACATGCAATTTGCAACGACATGGATGGAATTAGAGGGGATCATACTCAGCGAAACAAGCCAGAAAGAAAGAGAAAAATACCGAATGGTTTCACTTATAACAGGACTATAAGGAAACCAAATAGGAGAGAGACAATCAACAGGGGGAGGGGGGGAGACAGGGGGAGGGAAGGATAAGGGCACAAAATGGAATAGAAAAGAACACAAGGGGGCCCCCCTGGTGGCGCAGCGGTTGAGCGCTGCGCTGTGGAGCTGTCGGCAAAGCGCGATGCGAGTTCGACTCCCGGCCAGGGAGATTCCCACATGGTGCGGCAGACCTCTTCTGCCTCGCCCGCTGCTCCCCTCAGCGGTGTATTTCTGGTCTGCCTGTTCTGCTCCCCGCTCTGTCTCTGCTGAACCCTCTCGCCGCCCCACGCCTCTGGCCTGTACCCCAGCTTGTATGTATAAATAAATAAATCTTTAAAAAAAAATTAAAAAAAAAAAGAAAAGAACACAAGGGACCATGGAGATGGATCACGGGTGAATTGGTGGTGGGCTACCCAAGGGGAATACAAAATGTAAAAGACATAAATAACAATAAAAATATACATTAAAAAAAATCTCTCTCTCTCTCTCTCTCTCTCTCGCCACGTACACACACACATACGTATGTATGTATTTATTAAGGTAACGTTGTCCAGCACTATGATTCAGAAAAATTGGATCCCACCGCTACCTGTGTTGCCACCATACCACACCCATTCTTTCTACCACACTGCCCCCCCCCCAAAGTTCCTGAAATGGTAAGTGATAGACCCTCCTTTTAGGATTATGATAAGGAAGCCGAGATTAGAGGAATTACTTAAGTAATTATGTAGGAAAATATTTAGAGTAATGAAAAATTCAAATCAGGGAAAAAAAAGAAAATCACAGAACCATGTTAATGAGAAAGGCATTTCCTCACGAGGGAAGGCACCCCTTCCTCAGAGACTGAAAGGGACCAGCAAAGGCTGTGGACACCCTTAGTTGAGAGGTAGAATAACAGGAGGTTGAAGGAGTTCTTACCTCATTGCTTGTTTCCTACCTGGACACAGGAAAGTGTGTATAGGAAACATGGACTCTAGTTTGCTTATGTTGACAAAACCTTATACTATTATAAGGAAAGGAGGAAGACAATAAATGCAATACATTGGCTGTCACAGTAGAATATTAAGCCACTTCCTCTCCTCTTTTTTCCTCTCCCTTCCTGTTCACCTGCATGTATCTTCATCTCTTTCTGCATTTCTTTCTCCTTTTATTGTCTCTGATTTTCAGTTTTGGCTTTGCTCTCAGGTATATTCTCTCCACCTTGAGGTAACGATGCCTCTAGGACTCGATGAGGGGGTAGTTTCCTATAGGTTAGTTACAATGTGAGACCTGAAACCTATTAATGAACTTTTAATACTCTCTTACATCAACATCTATTGCTTTACCTTGTAACTTAAATGGATCTTTTAATCATGCATAATTTCATGACATTGTCAGTCATTCGGGATGTCTTGGTTTACCTAGTTACACACATCAGCATGTTAATACATTTCATTACACAATTTCAAAAGTCACATTTGTTAATATCACCACCAATCTCATTAGAAGTACCTTTAAGAATTGGAAAGCTGTGGAGCTGATAGGGGCAGTTACAAATCATTCAAAAAATTCTATTTTTTGACTGAAAGCTCGAATTTTACCATTAGTAGCAAATATTATCAGCTGTTTTCCTTGAAATGATAGGCTCAATTCTTTCTCATTCAAAAATTGTCTGAATTACAATAGTTTGGCAGCTAGTTGTCAAGCAAAAGTGGTGTTCCATTCAAAAGTTCAGATAGTTTAGCTTGCAGCTCAAGCAATCAAGCAAGTATTTTTCCTGAGCCAACCATAATAGTTCATTATTTGGCAGAAGAGTTTTGTGTACACTTCCTGTTTTTTTTTTATACAGAATGTTAAAAAGGCTTGAACACAAAGGTCAAGATTTAATAAAAGTAATGGTTTTTAGTGCTTTATGAGGACATTCTTAAGTAAAACGGGCAATTTCCTTTTTCTCTTATGAGTGTGCCAGTGAAGAATGCAAAGACAAATACTGTTCGATGCCACTGCCTTGGTTAACATTAAGAATCCAAAAGTTTTCCTGCCATTGCTTTTGTGTTATCATAAAAAATGTCCACATAATGAAAAAGGAAAATAATGTCTTTATGTGATTATGAAAATCGTTTTAATCTCATGTACTCCTACAGATTCATGGAAACTCATCTTTAGAGTACCACTGATCTTATGATTTAATTTATACCAAAATGAAATTCCCACATATTTTAAACATTTTATACTTCCAGGTAACATTTGACGAGATGTGTATTAGGAAAGTATAAATTTTTAAAATATGTCATGCTTCATAGTTAAACACACATGCTGAAATATAGATTTTCATTACTGGTAGGAAAAAAAGATAAGCTAAACCTAGTCCAACCTACTGCCAAATCTAAATTTTTATTGGCAAAAAGTGCATATATGTGTCTGCTTAACTGGTAGGTGTGTTGCTGAAAAACTGTACATACCAGTTGTTTTCTGATACCCTATTTTGAATGAGCAAGAGGAGACATCAAAATGAGAAATATTTTATATCCTAATGATCACAGTGATCACTTCAGTAACTCTTACTCTCTTGTAGCTACTAAAATATTACAATTTTACATGTTAAATTAATCCCTGTCAACTAGTTCCTCTGGTGTCATATTTATACACAGACTCACTGACAGTATAGGCTGTGCAGGAGCAAAAAATGGTATGCATGATATTTAAATGAAGTAAAAATGATTGGTTGTCATCAGGAGATATCACATAAGTCTCTGATTTTGGCTCTTTGTGAATCATCACAATATTGGGGAGCAATGGCTCCATATTTTTCTACGGAAAACATCCAGTTTTCTGCCTTGCAAACCACTCCTCATTGCTTTGATTCTGGCTCAATTCACTCATTTACATTAACTGCAAGATTGCTTGTATGTATTTGATTATAGAAACTGTGTGATGTAAAAAGTATATTTGTGTATATCTTTGTGTGTATCTAAATATGTCATCCTGTATATGGTAAAAAGTATACCATTCTGTTAGGATAAAAAGTATCTTTGACTAGAAATCAGGAGGTCTGAACTTTTGTTTCTACTTCCTTATCAATTCACTCTATTATTTTGGGGAGGTTAGTTATCTTCCCTGGGAAGGTTTCTCATCTATTAAGAGAATGGTTTGGTTAGTAACCAGTTGATTTTAAGGGCCTTTCCACAAATGTGTTCTTATTCATTGATTTTAAAATTGTCCTTCCATCTTTTTCTTATTATTGATTACACTGGTCAACAGTGAGATCATTACTGACTTAAAAAAAAAGGCCCTAATCTGTAGTATCTTGGTGTGCTGAACATGAATATAACCCTGGAATCTTTTTATTTTTTATTAGCTCTCGTTTTGAAGATATTTCATATAATTCATTTTATATGTTCCATCATGTAAATTTATCCAGTAGGACTGCAACAACATCCTAAATCAGCCTAGAATGATGTAATATTGCATTGCATTGCGTAATACCATCATGCACACATCATCCAGAGTTGATGGCATCATTTTCTGATGCAATGCAATATGACTGCCAGGCGGCTGCTGAAGTAAGCTGACGTCAGCAGTGCACTCTAGAAAGCCCTGTCGGAAAGGTTGAGCAGTGAAAATATTTTGGACTTTGTGTGAGACAGTTTAAGCTACTATTACATAGGACTGTTATGATTTTATCCATTTAGGCACAATACAGAACAGTAATGCCTCGAAAGTGTGTTCATAGCGTGGACAATTTCTGCTCTATTTGTGGGGAAGTGACATTTGCCAACCAGAAGAAAGGTATCACTTCTCAAGTGAAGAAGGCTCATCATCTTGACTTCGGATGCAAGGTTGGTGACCAAGACAAGCCTTGGGCCCCGCATATATGCTGTGCTCCATGTACAACACAGCTTTCACAGTGGTTCAATGGCAAAAGACCATCAATGCCGTTTGCAGTCCCCATGGTGTGGAGAGAGCCAAGCGAGCACAAAAAAGACTGTTAGTTCTGCTTGGTTCCTCCTCTTTCCAGTGGAATAACGAAGCAAAAGAAGTGGAGAATAGTCTATCCAAACATTCCGTCTGCATTGAGACGACCGATTCAACAACTTGCTGCAGGGTGATGTGAAACAAACATGGAATGCTTTTCACCTAGTGTCTACAAAATTTCTTGGGAATGTTTGGGCAGAAAACTACAAGGAACTAGTAGAAGACATGCTGATGCAGTATCAGAAACTTGGCTGCAATATGTCTCTAAAGATCTACTTCCTTCATTCCCATCTGGATTTCTTCCCTGAAAACTGTGGTATGGTTAGTGATGAATATGGCGAACGTTTTCATCAAGATATCACATGAATGAAACAAAGATACTAGGGAAAATGGTCCCCTACAATGCTGGCTGACTACGGCTGGACACTCCCCAGAGATGCGCCTGAACAGCTGTACAAGAGACAAGTGAAGAAATCTAAGAAGTAGTCTATGACTTGATTTTGTACAGGTATTAACCATAAGTCTATTACTATTGGCATGCATTTCGTGATGTAAATATCCATTTATTACAGATTACCAAAAAAAACCTAGAGCCAAAATTAGAATTTGTCTGTCATATTCATGTTGAGCACATACAAATTGATAGGAAATGACTAATTTTATTTCAGTTATATGGCTTTTGTAAAAATTTGTTGACCAGTGTTAATAATTGCACACTACCTAAAACTCAAAATGAGAATTTATTATGCCCTCTTGGAAGTTAAGACAACAGTGATCTCAACTTCATAAAAATTGACTAAATGATACATCAAATCAGAAAGTGGTTATTGACTATGTTATATTAGAATGCAAACATATGGGGGCTTTAAGAATGACTCAATATGTGCTATTATTTAATTAAATTTTCTCCATAATTTTTTTACTTCATACTGTAAAAATAGTGGAAAAAGTATGGTTGTCAACAAATAAATATAGAACAGATAAAAATGATCAGAATCAATGCAAGGTAAGTTGAAATAAATTTTCAAGTTTATCAACAACTTAATATATAGCACAGATTATCTTCTTGATGAATTGAATAACTAACTTCTGGCATTTTTCCCTTGATGGTTAACTTAGTACCCTCTGTATTTAAGCAGATATTTATTTATCAAATAATATTATATTATTTATATATTTTGCATATGTGATATAATATGATAAATGTACTAATTGAGGATAGAACTAGGTACATATTTAGAATAAAGAGAAAGTAATAGCATTTATTTGATCAAGTCAAAGACACGTTTTACAAAATAAGAGACTTTTGAGCTTTCATTTGAAGAATAAGGAAGAGTGGAAAATCTTTCCAGGTGGAGATAGGGAAGCAGAGATAGAGCAGATCAGAAAAGCATATTGGCATCCACTGACAGTATGTTTAGAGAGCAGCAGGGATTTTAATATTTGAGGCATCAGTTCATGATAAGAGATAAGACAAGAACAAATGCCAGACCACAGAAGTCCTTGCATGGCATGCAAAGGAAATAGTTAAAGTTTATAGGCAAGGACATTCTATGCTCAGATGCATGTTTTAAAAATATACCAGCAGCAATGTTGATGAACATCTAGCTGGTGAGTGACTTCTTCCTGCTCTTTCAGCCAAGAAATGCTGAAACCAGGTGCACCTGAAGAGTCTGTCTTCTTTCAGATGTTTAGTGGGCTCTTCAGACACAAAAGACAGATCCAACAGGGCACTGGGCCCAAACCCCTCAATCTGCCTGTTCTCTCTTGCTTTACCTGCCAGCTCTTGCTTTATCAATCTCTTCTGAACCCCCAAACAACCAACTTCTCAAATCCCTGGCCCCAATTGCCATTCCATCTGTTGGGGGAGAAAGGACAGCCTGAACACACTCCACAGATAGGTTTTTACGGGCCCCACCCCCACCTCAGGCCAGAGAGATCAAAGACACCTAGGACTATGAATCCCATGATGCCATCATCACCGAAGGGAGGATGCTGGGAACTGAGGGTGGAGTTAAGCAGCCATGTTTGGTCTATAACCAGACACGTGGGCTGTGGGGTCTCCTGCCTGGTCGCTGGGTTTTGGTGCGCCATTGGGATTCCAGCCCAGCGGAACTGGTAGGATGCATTTGCCAATTTATTCTTTCTTTTTTTCCCCCCTTCTTTTTGTAAATAAACCCTTTATTAGTGTCATTGTGCGTGCCTGCAGTTGTGTCTTATTATAAGTCCCTTTTTAAGTGCACGGGTGAGGACCCACAGTCAGGCACCCCATTTTATATCGGGGCTGCCCTGTAACACATCTACATTCTTGAACTTTGGAGACAATCTGTTCAGTGACAGCTTTCAAATCCATCCAAAGCACATTATTTGGGGGAATAGTTAAATATTGACCTGGAGTAACTTGTTATGAATAATATGATACTCCTCCTGTTAAATCCTAGGTGCAGCTTTCAAACGGAACTTGTTTTTCCCAAACTGTTTTACCTGTGTTACCAACATTAAGTATTATGTTATTCCCACAGATCTTCCATCTTTTGCAATTAAAGAAAAACAAGTTCTCGAAGGTTATGTTGTTGGAAACTATACACACAACTGTTGATATTTGTACTTGAAAAGATGACATTTAGATTTATTAATCTATACCCAAGACACATAATAGCTCTAATATGATAGCTATTCTTGGCTTAATAAGGACTTTTAAAGTCTGAACTAGAGAAAAATTAACTGTACTTCTAAATGCCTTAAAAATAATGAAAATCCTCTTTTAAGTAATGATAACACAAAAATTATGGTAGGTTGACAGTCATGATAGGATATCAATTTTGTTAAAGTCAACTTATTTGACTTCAGAGTTCTGCATTAAGTGTTAGGGCAACTTCTATTGATACTTACTGGGTCTGTGACCTTGACCAAGGTACTTCACCTCACTTCAGTTACCTCATCTGAATAGTGAGATTGTCAATAATGCCTACTATGTGAAATTGGTATGAGGATTCAGTGAGATCATGTGTGTGGAGTGTCTGACATACAATAAGCCTCTATAATTTATGATATTTGTAGACAAAAATTAGCATTAACCACAAGAAGTGGTAATTGCCAATGACTTGAGATTTCTGCTTACAAATAAGAATGAGTATTAGGAACTGAATTTATCCCATCTATTGAAACAACAAAAATCAGAAACATATGAGATACAATGTTTTTCAGGACTGTGTATATGAGGCAATGACGATTCAGGGATCCTTGAGAGATGAGAAGTAACAATCTGCCTGCAATGCAGTGAGCAAAAACTCAGGTTGGGTTAAATTTTTATTGCAAAGTTGACAAGATTATGTTGAAAGTGTGGCAAAACCAATGAAGCTAGTATTCCTTTTTTAAAAAAATACATGTTTCATTCTTATTTATATATTTTACATTATTGTGTATTCCCCATAGTTTACCCACCACCAATTCACCCATGAACCATCACCATAGTCCCCTGTGCTCTTTTCTCCCTCAATTTGAGTCCTTATCCTCTCCCTCCCTCGCTGAATGTCTCTCTTTTACTTGCTTCCCCTATATTCCTATTATAAGTGAAACCATTCAATATTTTTCTCTTTCTTTATGGCTTATTTCACTGAGCATGATCGCTTCGAGCTCCATCCATGTTGCTGCAAATTGCATGTGTTTATCTTTTTGAGTGCTGAATAGTATTCCATTGTGAATATGTACCACATATAGAAGAAAACATAGGCAAAACAATACATGACATACATCTTAGTAACATTTTTAAAGACACATCCCCCAAAGCAAATATAGTGAAGGAAAAGATAAACAGCTGGGATTACATCAAACTAAAAGCTTCTGTACAGCAAAATAGACATTATCCAAAACAAAGAAACAGCCTACTGACTGGGAAAAAATTTTTGCACTCCATACAACAGACAAGGGACTGATCACAAAAATCTACAAAGAACTCACATGACTCAACAAAAACAAAGCAAAAAATCCAATCAAAAAATGGGCAGAAGAACTTAAAGGACACGTCTCCAAAGAAGAAACGCAAATGGCCAAGAGGCATATGAAAAAATGTTCAACATCCCTCCTAATCAGGGAAAAGCAAATAAAAACCACAAAGAGATACCACCTTACACCAGCATGAATGGCACATATTAAACAACCAAACAAACCAGAAAACAACAAATGTTGGTGAGGATGTGGAGAAAAAGGAACTCTCCTACATTGCTGGTGGAAATGTAAACTGGTCCAACCACTATGGAAAGCTGTATGGTGGTTCCTCAAACTGCTAAAAATGGAGCTTCCATAGAACCCAGTAATACCACTTCTGGGAATCTACCCAAAGGATACAAAAACATTAATCCAAAAAGATACTCATACCCCTATGTTTACTGCAGCACTGTTTACAATAGCTAAGATATGGAAACAACCCAGATGCCCAAAAACAGATGATTGGATGAAGCTAGTATTCAAAGAATAGAACACCAAAAAGGAGAGCATTGTACATGGAGAATACCAAGAAGATCTGCAATCTCCAATGTAGAAGATTACTAATCCTAAAATGGGTGTAAGTAAACTAGCCCAGTCTCTGGGGAAAAACAAGACAGGATAAGAGGAAATGTTACCTGATGCTCATGTGGAACCAGAAATATTTTCTGTTTCAATCAATCAGATTGACAAATCTTAAAATTCATGGTGCTTCCTATTGATTACACAAAAGGATTTTGCCATAGTAGTGGGGGATAATTAGGAATGAACTAAACACAATTTTAGTCCCAACTAGAATATCCTAAAAGCAAGGCAAAAAAGGATTAAGCTGTTTCCAACTAATTTTATTACCTCTCAGAGCCAAGGTTCATAATAATTACAGCAATATAAAAATATCAGCACCCAAGAAGATACAATTCACAACATCTGCTATCTAATATAAAATTACCAGGCATGCAGAGAAACAGGATAATATGAACCATTATGAAGGAATACTTTCATCAATCAAAATCAATCTGGAGTGGGTGCAGATGCTAGAATTAATTGACAAGGACATTAAGACATTTATTACACTGTATTCCATATGTTCCAATAGTTAAGTAGTGACATGGGTGACTCGAAATATACTCAAATCAAACTTCTACAGATAAAAATTATAATGTGGGATGTGAAAATACACTGGATAGAACTGATACGACATTAAATATTGCAAAAGAGAAGATTAATGGCACTGAACTCATAGCAAGATAAACTATTCAAAATGAAATGATTAAAAAATTGAACAGAGGAGTGAAGGAGTCAACAGTGGAGCACATCTAAGTAACCTAATATATGTATAATTGGAGTCCCTGAAGACGTGGGGAGGGAGGCAGACAAGTATCTGATGAAATAATGGCTGAAAAATCTTTCAGATTTGAAGAATACACTAAATATACAGATTCAAGAAACTTAACAAACACCAAGTACACATAAAGGAGGAAATGCATAACATGGTACATGACAATAAAGTTGCTCAAATTTGGTTATAACATTAAAATTTTAAAAACAGGAGAAAAAAGTAAAATATATGCTATGTACAGAGAAAACATTTAAGGAGTACAGCATATTTCTTAGCAGAATCAATACAAGTTTGAATACAGTGTATCTTACCTGATGGACACTTATACAACACCTCAGGCAACAATAACAGAATACACATGTTTTTCAAGTGCACACAGAACATTTACTAAAAGATGAAATTGTAAATTAGATGTGGGAAAAATTAAAATGTTTCACATCATACAAAATTGGTATCTACATCAAAATGGAATGAAATTAAAACAACAGAAACTTCTTTGGAAAATCCTCAACCACTTGCAAAGGACATAATGTACTTCTAACTAACACAATGGTCAAAGAAGAAATCAAAAGGGAAATTAGAAAATATCTTTACCAAATAAAAATGCAAATACAGCCCATTTAAATATATGGGCTTTAGCTATAGAAGTGGTTATAGGGAAATTTATGTTGCCAAATCTATTTTTTAAGAAAAGAAGTTCTCAAATCAATGACTTCAACTCTAATCTATTAAGCCAAAGCAAGAGTAAATAAAACTAAACGTATAAAGAGAAATTAAAAGAAACAATAACTAGAAATCAATGAAATAGAAAACAAAATCAATGAAAACGGGTTCTTTCATAAGATCATTAAATTGGTAAGTATTTAATTGGACTGATCAGAAGATACAGTTTACCAATATCAAGAAAGAGGAAAAAAAAGAAAAGCGACACCAGAGAGTACTTTCTCTCTCTCCCCCTTTCCTTCCCTTTCCTCAACCCTCCCCAATAGGAGGACACACAGAGACACACAGAGATGTCGGCAAATCTGCAAATTCATTCTCACTGGGAAACAAACCCTGGTAGAATCTTGGTTTTGGACGTTCCAGAAATGAGAGAAAATAAATTTCTTTTGCTTAAGCCGAGAGAGAGAGAGAGAGAGAGAGAGAGAGAGAGAGAGAGAGAGAGAGAGAGAGGTGACATCACCATAAATTCTGCAAATATTTTCTCTTTCTTTCTGGCTTATTTCACTGAGTATGATCCCCTGGAGGCTGGGTGGGAGAGAGACAATCAGTGGGGGGGGGGGGAGAGGCGGAGGGAGGTAAGGAAAAGGGCACAAAATGGAGTAGAAAAGAATACAAGGGACCATGGAGATGGATCACGGGTGAATCGGTGGTGGGCTACCCAAGGGGAATACAAAATGTAAAAGACATAAATAACAATAAAAATATATATTTAAAAAATAATAATAATACTTCATGAAAAAAAAATTCTGCAAATATTAAAATAAAGAAATTTATAAATTTGTGCCAGGCAGAGACAAGTAGAAGCTGTGGCTGGAATCGCCAGGAAGAATGAAAGGAGTTTGGGTGGAGTTGTTTTACCCTGCCACCAACTCTGGGCCTGGGTTCATGGGTGTACTCGGTGTGGGTTGTTCCTTATTTGTTCCAGGTGCTGGTGGTTTTCTGGTCACCTGACCACATCAAAGTCAAGAGTGGTCTATCCTGGGCCTTCTGCCTTCTCCACCTGTATCCTCCTTGGGACAATGACAAGCTGCACCCCTCCACTTTGGTTGTTCAGCCTGATTGTCCTCCAGCCAGTGACTGCCTTAGGGTGACTCTGACAAGGGGAAGCACCATTTCTCACCACCTGTGGAAGGGGATAGTGCTTAGGAAGCTAAGGTTGTCTGGTTGGAGAAGGGGGTTTATTTAGCACCACCTAAAGAGCTTTCCTTACTTGACCTTTAAGCTCTTTTTAAGTCTCCAGAGTTGTAATATAATTACTTGTAGGTTAAAATGTTCACTGTTAGTCTCTCTGATTGTAGTGATTTGGGATGATTTTAATTTTCATGTATGTGAACATTTTTCAAATTTTCCGCAAGAAACACATCTTGCTTGTATAATGAGCAACAATAAATATTATTTTATAAAATTAAAAAAAAATTCTCCAGACTTGTACCTAGTGCTACATGTGGTAAGCAGAGAGTGTTACTTCCAAACATTTTCCTGCGAGCAACCCATTGAGAAGTTCATTCAGTAGTATCTCACTGGTCACCATTATCTAATATTTGAGATATATTTCATGGAAATGTAGCAATATCTAAGTTTCAGTAGAGATATGAGTATTCCAACTTCCCTCCTACTTATGTCCTCTATGCAGCTTTCACTTTTTGGGTATTACCTCAGAACATTGTCATCCTACCTCCTACCTCCTTACTTCATGTCTATTTAGATTTCTTCACTTTTCTGTTTTCAGTCACTAATACTGAAACTACTGAGAAAAGTCGCAACATAGATGACTCTCAAAATAATTAAGTTGAGTGAAAGAAGTCAGACAAGAGAGTATACCCTATGACTCCATTTATATAAAGTTCCAGAAACTGCAAACTAATATATGGTTCCTGAAAACAGCTCAATGGCTGCTTGGAAAAAAGGGCTTGCAAAGGAGGGAGGAATTACAAAGAAGCACGAGGAAGTCTTGGTCATGGCAGTTATATTCACTAACTTGATTGTGGCGGTCGCTTCACAGGTGTATGCATACATGAAAAATTATGAAATTGCACATTTCAAGTATGTTCATTTTATTATATGTCAATTACTCCTCTATAAGACTACTATAAAAGGTCAACAAGGAATGTAATTAGCAACTTACACAGGATGATACTCAGGAACCTTTTAAAATATCATTCTAATCAGATGTTGGTAAATGGAGCAATGTTCCCAAAACTGTTGAAAGTCTTCTAAATTCGCCTTAATTTTGTTGACCATGTCTTTAAATTGCTTTTGTTACTGTTGCCTCTCAGACCTCACACCAAAAAGGTGGTTTGGAGAAAAGGCTCCATGAAATAAGAAACATTTTTATTTTAGTATGTGAGGTCCATGTTGGACTTCTGATCTGAAGAATTATAAGAAAATTTGTTTGCATTATTATAAGCCACTGATTGTGGCAATTTATTATAGCAGCAATAGGAAACTAATACAACTACATACTTACAGACCCTTTAATATGGACAAACCAACAGAATAAGCATATCTGTGCTCCAGTTTCAAATATTTGTTTAACGGATTATGTATTACTTTGACTAAAACATTACCAACAAACTGATCTGCAAGTTTTGTTTTACTCTTGCAAGAACAGAATAAGTTTGTGACATTATAACATGATAAGTAAAAAGAACAGACTAAAAAGAGTGCTGTGAGAAGCATTCTGCTTTTGAATAAAGCTACCCTGAGACTTTGGCATGCAGCTCACAGACAGATTAATGACTTGTTTATAAATCTATGAAAAAAAAGCTAAAAATTCAAATATTAGTACAACTTTAATAATAATAGCAATATGAATCCCCTTTTATTATTGATTTTTTCATATTAATGGGATCAGGAAACTATTGTCATTTGTGTACCAATTCCTTAGAACCAAGCATAATAATTGTATTTAGTTAGAAGTCAAGTGAGAAAAAAATGATTCAAAATGTGAATGAACACTTCAAAATTTAAACTTAGTAACCAAGAAACTGAAGGGATACGTTATCTCTTATGCTTTCTATTTTCTCATCAGTAAGCACTACCTCCTGTTCCACAGGCTTCTTACTTCTCAAATTTCTTTTTTAGATACAATTCTATAGGCAGATTTTTTTCTGTCTTACCTGAGCACCAACCCAAAATGAATAGGATTCAGTTGCAATGAGCAAGGCTTAGGGTAAATGTTGGGAAAAGCTGTTCAATTTTTGAAAGGATTACAACAAAAAATGGATGATTCTCGGTAGACATGGAAGATGTAGACCTTTGACTGGAGTTTAGTGAAAAGTGCTACCAAAGGTTCAAGCTAGTCTTTTAGATCTATCACTATGTCATTACAGATATGACTGAATTAAACTGAGTTATGGTTTTGACTAATGCTAATGTAAATGAAGCCATGTAATAGGACCAGGATATCCGAGATCCCATTGGCGTTGCATTAAATCACTGAGCCAATGTGTCATAACACTGTGGGAAAAACAACAACAACACTGGGTTCAGAGCCAGAATTTCAGTTCAACCCTCAACAGCACTCAGAAATTTTATAAATCACTGAAACTTTCTGAGCCTCGGTGTCTTCTGTAAGTTCTCTACCTGACTTGCATTATTGTGGAGTTCAAAACAAAGTAGCAAATGTGACAGCAACATGAAAATGGCAATGCATTATCTGCCTCATATTTAATAGTTCATTTGTATCATTTTGATACTGAAAATATCCTTAAAAAGTGATTATTTTTATTCCAATTAATACTGTTGGGAAAGACTCAGAAGCTAGTTCACCATCCATGGTCTCCATCTATAAATGTCAGAGCCAGAATAATGTTTTGAAACTAAAATCTCTGGCTCCGATTCTATACTTTCACAGATTATTTTATTATGTAAAGCCCTTCTCAAATTACTGTCTTTGGTTTGTTTGTTGAAATGAGATTTTAGAAATGGGGCAAATGAAATATAAGAAAAGACATTGAGAGCTTATTACTAGATTTTAATTTCTCTCTCTTAAAATGTAATATACTGAAAGAAATATATGAGGTCAGTCTGAGGACTTTTGAAAAATTCCAAATTTAAGTAGAATCAATGTATATAGAAATATTTATTAATGAATTTTTTTGTTAATGAACTTTTAGGAGAATTCATTTTCCCACAATTTGCAAGTCACTGTACATGAGTCAAATTTGAGGATTTACTTACAATTGAAGTAGCTTGATTTGCTCTGTCTACTCTCTAAAAAATATTTCCAAGAAGCCCTTGAGACATGATGATATGGAGTGCTTTTTACAATGTGCTTCAACTACAACATCTGATGACATATTGAGCCTATATATGACATAATGCCACATTCTAGTCATATACTAGCCTCTAATTCTTGGACTAGAAGTCCTGTTTTTACAACCTTGGTTATCAATGATTTAAATTATTTTTTAAATTTCCATTACAGAAAAGACCTTCATACTTGACATTTGCACACCATTGGGTTTCAGAAGAACCATAAGCATTTTGACCTTCTCAATCAGGAAATGCAGAGATGAAAAATGATCCTTATATACATCTGGGACACTTAAAATTTGGACAAATGTGAATTATTTTTACAACAGTAAGTCTATATTAAGTAAATGGAAAATCGGTCTGGTCTTGCTTTAAAGCAGATGATTTAGAAGCATGTAAGTAGCAGATTTAGCTGTGGACCTATAGTTTCCCCCACATGAAGTAAATTATAACCATTTTTATAACCATTTCTAGTTGACTTTTAGTCCAGCAAAAAGAATCAATGGATCAATAATTGGTTCCTGCTTTTATGATTTGAACATTGTTCGACTTTAGTCAGTTGCCTAGGAGACTTTATCTAGACAGAACGCAGACAAGAAGGTTGTAATTTTTACACTACTATTCACATCTGAAACATTTCCAAGTAAAGATGCTTTCTTTTTATTTTAGAAGAACAGCCATGAAGCAAATGTAACATTTTTCTTTTGGATCACAAGGTTGTGGTGGAGCACTTACAAAGGAGGAAATTTGTAAGAGTCACAATGTGTTATTATCTGCATGAGAGTCTGCATTAAAGTCACCAGGAAGGCATTTTCTTCAAAGAGCAAGTCATTCTAATAATTAAAATGGAGGATGGTAATGAAAATTGGTAATTTTCTTCTGTTCCTATGCCAAGCTCCCACTATTATGGTGGGAACTTGGAAACAAAGCAATCTGTCACTATACACACACACACACACGCGCGCACACGCACACATACATATATGTGTATATGTATGTATATATGTGTGTGTGTATATAATATATGTGGATATTACATGTCTGTGTAGTAGATTGTTTAACTTTTAAGTTTCAATTCTAATGGCATTCATATATATATATATATATATATATATATTTAATAGTAAAGAAAGCATTTATAATGTGCTCCAATTTCTCTTTCTATTTTTCCCTTGTATCTACTATAGAAATTATATTGGCTTCTTATAAAACTGGATCAGAGAACTTCCCCAAGCAATTTCCTTACATGGCTGAAATATAATGCTTCTCACACATCCACACACAAAATTCAAAGACGAGCTATGGTATGTATTCCCCTATGCCAGGAGCTCAGAAATGACATTTGTTGGATTTCAGAAACTTGCCTCTCTGTCTCTGTCTCTGTCTATCTCTGTTGTGTGTGCTTTTTGGACCAAAGTTTAAATACACATTAGAGGGCCTCCCCGGTGGCGCAGCGGTTAAGCGCTGCGCTGTGGAGCTGTCGGCAGCTGCGACGTGAGTTCGACACCCAGCCAGGGATAATCCCACATGGCGTGGCAGACCTCTCCTGCCTCGCCCGCTGCTCCCCTCAGCAGTGTATTTCTGATCTGCCTGTTCTGCTCCCCACTCTGTCTCTGGTGAACCCTCTCCCCACCCCACGCCTCTGGCCTGTACCCCAGCTTGTATGTATAAATAAATAAATAAATAAATAAATAAATAAATAAATAAATACACATTAGAACTCAGTACATTTTCAGTTTGCTTAAGTGAAATCACATGTTGCCAAAGGATTATAAACACCTTGTGAATAAAGTTCAGAAGATGCCACAAAGCAGGCCGTTGAATGTGAGAACAAGTGCAATGCTTCCATTTGGTTTCATCTGAAGATGAAAGGGTGATATACAGGCTATCCTAAATACAAATTATATATTTTATTAACATAAAACCCCTCAGGATGGATGCATGCTACAGCAGGTGTGTTCTTTCACAGCGTGGTCTCTTCCTGGCCCAAGACTAATGGCTGTTTATTGCAAAGTGTCCACTTCTAAATGTGCTTGAATAGTTCAACTTCAGCAGTGCTTGCCAGCTCCTAAGTGAAACCGATATATCTGCAATTACTTTTCTTACTCTTGGAGCAGAAATATCTATGACTGCCTGGGTTAAGATATCAGAAGGCGCTCCCGCTGCTTGAAAAAGGGACAAATGAAGGTAAATGGCTCTTCTCATAAAAACTAATTGTCATGAGGTGCTCGGTGCAGGGCTCTTCAAATAGCAGGTTGCAAAGCCTGGTAACTTAATTGACAGGCACTTGCCAAGATTTTGCCCTTTTTGTGTGTGGCTGATTGGTAGCAGCTAGTTGGATTGATGGCCCCAGAATCTGAATTTAGGATCATGCCAGCATCTACCAAGCGGGGGATAGAAAGTCATAGTCTTTTGTAGAAGAGGAAATTGAAAATAGGGATCACAGAGCAGTAGATTGTAAGTAAATTATGTTAACTCCAGAGAAGGAGTTACATTATTTGAAAGATCACATTTTGAGCCGATGTCTATCTGTTTCAAGAAAAGCAGCTAAGTTTTGTTCTTACTGTTTAGGTCCTTTGCCCCTTTTTTATTATTTTTTTCCTTACAGTGTAAATTTCCCAAATGCAATTGAGATGACATAAATATTGAAATATAATACAAAATATAACTGTACAAAATTGAAATTTTTGCATAATGAATCTTTAGTGCCATACTGAGGATATGCTTCTTTGCAAAGGACTGTGGGCCAGATCAGTTATCTTTCTCTATGGACTGAAAACTGGGCTCCACGGAAATACACTTGCCCTGGGATAAACGAGACTTCCCAACCACAGTGTCAGAATTCAAGTTAGTATTTCATGTAATCCAGAAAAAAGACTGAGCATATCAAAGGCAGGATGAAAGGTGTATATTTTTAAGATGATTTTCAATCAATTTTAGTCACTACTTGCAAAACATTTCCAAAACATAGCATTATGAAATGTGTCTTATATAGGCAATGACTTAATTTATATTTATATATATATATATAATTATATCTATATAATTATACATATATATCTGTTGTCACTTTCCCATGAGTTGGATCAAGCTCAGATGTGCATTTGAGAGCCAAGAAAACAAAGGGCCAGAGATTGAGTGACTTTGAAAGTGCCATGGAAAAGTTATCTGTTGCGGTTATAACAGGAATTTAATGTATGCACACATGTATGGATTTGATGGGGCTTTGTATGTAATTTCTAACAGAACAGGCAAGATATATACTATAAATTGTTCTAAATGTCATATTAGTTTTTCAAACAATTTTTAAATAATTCAAGCGCTGTAGCACTATTAGTGGACTTTAAATCAAACAATAAGTTCACGGCGGGTTCTACCTATACAAGAAGCCCCAATTCATGTTTGCTCCGAATCCTATGTAGCCCTGGTAATCATGCATAGATAATGCTACATGTTTGATAATCATAGTTGACATTTATTGCACCTTGTCTAGGTGTACTTTTCATATTTTGACCCATTTAATCTTCATAAACACCCCATGGGATAGGTAAGGACTACTATTAGATCATTTTATAAAAGGGAAACACAAGCCCATTAAGTATCCTGCCCAGGGTTATGTCACAGGAAGTGACAAAGTAAGAGCTTAACACTTTGTGGTCCGCTCACGTATTAGTACGTGTTTTTGTCACCAGTATCAGGTGGCCGCTGACGTATTAATACGTGTTCATCTAGTCCCCGGTTTTTCACGCCACGGTGGATTTATTTGGAACTATTAGGAGCTATTTCTTTGATCGTACTCAGTCTAGAAGCTTTACACATTGTTTTGGTGAACGTGTAAGGTGTTTTATGAGAGATATGAGATATGAGTTTTTTTTAATATCCAGTAGTTCAGGAGCTGTGTGTGCTTTATTGAATGCTTCTACCATTCATGCGGTGGCACAGAAAATGGCCGGTCCCAAGGGCTGGTAAATTTAAAGGGCACCGGCACACAAAGTGTTAATCAGATAGTTTGACTCAACAGCCTGTGTGCTTGACTGTTACGCTGCATCATTATGATAGACACCATTCGGCATGATTTGCACTTAATAGTTTTCTTGGAAAGGTACTGTGGCCACCATGCTATTTTGAATCTGCATGTGTATCCAGATGTATACACAGCATATGTATAAGTGCCATGCAGATGCAGAGCGAAAGTGAAATGAATTCTACTAACCTCCATGGAACGTTGAGGGCACCACACTACCCCAAAGGAAATGACTTTCAGGCCACGTTTCTATTGGTTTAATTGATTTAGGAACTAGTGTTTATTCAGCTACTTGGAAGTTAACGGATTATGTTATATAAAGGTTATCTTTGAAAAAAAGGTTTGCTTCCTTCACTGGTCTGTAATCTAACTAAGGGCAGGGATTTCATCTCTAAATCCAGAATCACATCCCTTACAAAAATTGAGGGCTCCATAAAGGCTGTTCATGAGAAATGAGGGATGTTTACAAGATGTTTATCTCCCTGCCCGCAGTGAGAGCCACACAAGTTTCCCAGCTAAAGAATTTGCTTCTGTGAATCAAATGGCTTGAGAACATCTTTAAAATTTGCAATATTTTTATTCATCCAAAATTCAATTCAGTTTATAGCATTTGCTTTGTGCTTATCATGTGGGTCAGAGTATGAAGACAATATGTAAATAGAAGGGACTTATCTCAAGTCTCTCTACGAGGGACCACATCTGCCCCCGTTAGTGCTTCACAATTAGCCAAACGATGACCCACCCACTGTCCCACTTAGTCTGCTTCAGTCTCCAGGGCAAAATGACTGAAATTGGGAGGTGCAGCAACAGCCATCCCGCAACAGTTTGGGGAGATAAGGGTGAGCATAAATCCTCCCCAAAGATAGACCCCTAATATCTCTGTTGTCTTTGGGCTTCGGGATACCTTCATGTCCCCCAGGACCCAGCAACACTAAGGCACGATGGTGCAGGAAGAAGGGCTGGGCTTGACCCCAGGGCTCAGACTCCTGGACTGCCCAGCCTAACTATGTCGCTGGTTTAATTGTTTCAGAATCTCCAGGTCTCCCCAGTAAGTGGATTTCAGCCAAAGCCCTGGCTGCCCCTCCCTTGTCTACAGCGTCTCTGAAAGTGAGCTCAGACTGCGTAAGGCCTCAGATGCTTCACATCGATAATATAAAGCTGCTTCACTTGGAGGGCTATTGAAGCACTAAAGCGCTATTCCACTACAAGAAGCGGGTAATTAAAAGAGCTTCTAAGAAGTGATTTCTTCTTTACTTACTGAATCAAGAAAAAAAATGCACAGAGTTGGCCTTCTGAATCTGCAGGTTCTGCATTTGCCAATCCAACTAACTGCAGGTCAAAAATATGTAGGATGTAGTTAGGCCTACAATGGTTGTGTCGGTATAGAACATGCACAGACTTTTGTTTCTTGTCATTATTTCATTATTCACTAAACAATACGGTACTACAACTCTTTACACAGCATTTACATTGCCTCAGGTATAACAAATAATCTAGAGATGATTCGAAGTATATGGGAGGACATACATAGGTGACTGTTATGCTGTTTTATACTAGGGACATGAAGAGCGACAGATCTGGGGTACCCTGAAACAAATGCCCCAAGAATAAGGAGGAACAACTACACCAAGTACTTGGAAAAGAAGCCCTGTGAGAACGCATATAGGGACATTTGCCAGGAGGGTTAGGAAATCTTTTAATCAAGTCAGATTGCCATGTGTCTTGAGACAAGAGGGGAGATATACATGTCCAAAATTCATCACAGGATTCCCAACCAATACCACAGCCTGCAGATCCGTGCTCAAGCATACCTAGAAATCAGCCCACTTTCCTTGTGATACAGCTGTCTGCAAATACCCAGATCATCCCAGATTGGCTGTAAAACTCACTACCGGGCCTCTCCGGTGGCGCAGCGGTCAAGTGCTGCACTGTGTAGCTGTTGGCAGTGGCGATGCGAGTTCGACTCCCGGCCAGGGAGATTCCCACATGGTGCAGCAGACCTCTCCTGCCTCACCCGCTGCTGCCCTCAGCTGTGTGTTTCCATTGCTCTGCCTGTTCTGTGCCCCACTCTGTCTTTGGTGATCCCTCTCGCCGCCCTACCCCTTGGCCTGCACCCCAGCTTGTATGCATAAATAAATAAATCTTTAAAAAAAATGAACTACCAACTCAAGGGTCAACAGAGTCTACATTATTAACCAGCACCTTCGATGTTGACATTACATCTGACTTATCTCATGCAAAATTAGCACAAATACCTGCGAACAGACACACACATTCATTAGCACTGTACATTTTTCCCCTAGGTGAAACCAGGGTACCGATACTTCTTGGTATATCTTATTGGCATGTTGAACATATTAAAAACTCATTGCTATAGGGAGCCTCAATCCATGGAACACTTCACTGACACAACATTTAATTAAACATCAAGCTTCTTTTTTTTTTTTTTTTTTAATAA